>LJIJ01001527.1:0-41976 GCA_001718145.1 Orchesella cincta
TGGATAAGTGCTGCCTGAGTCTGGGTCTCTCGAAGATGCCGATGACGGAGCGCAACGAGGAGCTGAGGTTGAGGCTGTGAACACGTTCTGTGATCTGAGTTCGGATGAGCATCAGTTGGAGAGCTTGGAATTTCAAAAGGTAAGGAGTTTATCTTGTCTTTCTTGGCTAAAATGAGAATGACTACGGTCAAGTCGTGAAACATGGTAAACAACCACATAAATATGAATCTTGATGATTGTGAGGCAGCTTTGCTATGCGTTATCGACCCCATAAAGCCACGTGTAGACCATAGCATTAAGGAAGACCGAATAAGGGGAGAATGTCATTTTGAAATGGCCAAACATGGCTTAAAATCATTAAGAATGCTAGTGACCTTGTGGGTTTTCAGGTTGAGAAACGAATTCAAAACAGCAAGTTCCGTTGGAGTAGAAAAACAAGCTGGTTTTGTTGCCTGACAAAGTGAGGCTGCAGCTAAAGAAACCACTTGAGTTATTCTCGCCATGAAAATAAATGGCGTTGTTATTATTCATTGTAAATGGGACCGGATTAGCCGTTGTAAAAATGCAAGTGCAACTCTGACTCTGGCATGAGATAATTTAACTTCATTTCATGTTATTTTTGGTATTGTGCAAAAATGAAATGAAATCATTAGTCAGGCCAATGATGTTAGAGTTGAGCATCTAATTAAAACTCGCTCGTAAATTTCCCTGAGAGAAAAAAATACAGAAAACTGGTCTGATTTTTATATTCAGAGCAGAACTCATTTTTCTTGAATGCAGCGAGATATGCACTTCTAAACAAGATTCAGGATGAATGTCGTCATCAGCAGATCGGTTGCATGCAGAAATTTATCTAGCGAAAAGATTGAGATAATTTGAGAGCTGCTTTCTGGAGGAAAGTAGATGGCAAAAATAAACCTGATTGAAAAACAAGACAACATTGTTCCCCTTGTTTTTCATTTTGACGATGTAGATTTTGCACAGGGCAGGGCAGCTCTGTTTGGATGCATTTTTTGTGCAGTTTTGATCGTCTACAGGGTTATCCTTATCCACAGATAAGTAATGAGGTAGAAGCAAGGAAAGCGACTAGACAACTTAAGCATTATTTGACCATGACCAGCTCCAATCAATTGAAGCGCAGACTAGACACAAAGGCAACAATAAAAATGTAGCTGGCAACCATGTGCTCGAGTCGATAAAATAAAAATCTCATCATGCACACCAATAAATCTGTAATAATGCATGAAATTTACAGTTGAGTAAATGCTATGCATTGAATATTCGTTTATAAGAATAGAATGTGTATAGCAAGCTCCAGACTCAGACAAAACAAATAGGGAATGAGATGAGTTGTACCTAATTTTGTTGTATTAAAATGCAAATAAAATGCTGACGTAGTTTCTGGTGAATCAATCAACCAGGGAATTTTGATGTTAAAGGAAAAATCAAGGTCAGTTCTCAGACTTACGTGATGATTTGGGCTCAGATAAACTCTTCCATAAGAGTCTAGCTGCATTTCATCAATTTTTTTTGGAAAAATTGAAAGTCAAGAAACTGGAAAAATATTCGTATTATCATCATATGTCATTTTGGTCACCTTCAAATAACCCATTTGACTTTTGGAGGGGAAGAGTAGATAAAACGGCATTATGCAAAAATATGCAGGAGGAGAAAAACATAAAAAATGTGAAGTATGCTATGCAATCTGGAAAAGCATGAGGTTTTTCACGAACGCGTTTGATTGACAGCTACAACTCCGTTTCATTCTTATCTTTGAGAATTATCATTAAAATGGATAATAGGGGGAGGTCCGGCTTCCAGTTCCACCACCTTCGTGGGTGGTGGAAACATGACAACATTTTTTAATGATTTTTAAAATAAATTAATTTTTCCTAAAAAATTAATTTTTAAAAATCCACCACCAATTTAATTTTTATAAAAAATCATTAAAAATGTCTTCATCTCAACGAGGCGGCTGGGAATCCTGGTCGGGGATCACCCCCTCCTGGATCCGCAACTGTTGCTTAGCCTGGGTATTTCTCAAGCACGTCTTCAACTTCTTCCTGTGTCTCCGTCAGCGCAGTGTCCTCATAGAAAACCGTAAAATCCCTTCCGTCCTCGTTGGAAAAATCCCCCCAGAAACTTTCCTCGCCGCTCGGCAGTACCAAAAGGCTCTCCTCTACTTTGAGATGGTTTCCTGTGCCTATTATCTCGTAATAGAAACCATAATCTTGTACACCGTCACCTACACCCAATTCTGGATGCAATCCGGACCCCTCCTCGACCGCCTGGGGATTTGGCCAGAAACTTGGGACTATGAAATGGGGGAATCCTGCGTGTTCATCACTATCACCGTCTTCTTCGAGAACAGTATCCCAGTTCCGCTCCAACTCTACAAAACGTTTGTCATCGAGCAGAAATACGGCTTCAATAAGATGTCCCTCTTCACCTTCTTCCGCGAGAATATGGAGATGATGGCCATGCAATCCGTCTGGGCTTCGGTGGCTTGTTGCTGTATTTTATTCATAATTCGCGTAAGAATCCCCTCGCTTAATTTGTACTCCAGTTCTTGCTTTTTCTGCTAAACTTCCTAATAAAACAGGTGACTGGCTACGTATTTGTCGTCTGGGTCTGGCTTTTCTGCTCCTTCTGGCTCCTCATGACTCTTGGCATCTACCCGAACGTGATCGCCCCCTATTTTCAATAAATACACTCCTCTCCGCGATGGACACATGAGGGACCGCCTCCACAAGCTAGCTCGCTTTATTGAATTCCCTCTCGAAGACATCCTCGTCCTCCACCAAAAAGAGACCAAATCCACCCACACAGATTCTACTCTATCGGGCTCCTCAACACCAAGCGGATCGTCCTCTACGACACTCTCCTCCAAGGTTATCCAGAGGCTGACTTAGCCGAGCCCAAGAAAAAGCGGATGAGTGACGAGCGACACCGCCGCCTCATGGAAGATGATGATGACGATTTATCCCGCGTTCCCTCCCGGATTCTCCAGCAGCTGAATCCCAACGCCGCCGCTACCCGCCTCCCTTCTATCGCCACCCATTCCGGAATACCATGTATGACAGAGGCTTCAACGAGTTTGAAATAGAAGCTCTAGTCCTCCGAGAAATGGGCCACTGGTGGATAGGAACAACCGTCAAGGAATTCATCTTCCCAGAAGCTTCCCTCTTCCTTTTCTTCCTCATTTTTGGGGTTCTCTACCAAAACTCCACGCTCTACAGCGCCTTCGAGTTCCCCAAAACTCTCAAGAAACCCAGCATCCTCGGTCTCAAGCTGCTTTATCAAGATGTCATGGACATTTACAAATTCGCAGTGGATACCATCATGAAAGCAGTCAGCCGCCATCATGAATACCAAGCGGATGATTTCGCCACTAAACTTGGCTACGGAGAGGATTTAATTGATGCCATTATCGAGCTCAACAAGGAGAACCTCAAATACCCCTATTTTGACAAGTGGTACTGGGCCAGTCAAAATGAAGTCCCGGCAGCGCTCGATAGAATCGCAATGATTGAAAAAAATCTGAGAATGTACATGAGAATGAGGGAGATGGAGAGGAGGGCTTAACAACTTGTTTATACTTCTATTCATGACCTTTCAAAGGATAAAAATGATAGCTTATCCGTTAAATCCCGCAAGAAATGAATAAAAACTTGTTATAATAATTACAGGGAGGAGAGAGGAACTGGGCGGTTCTAGCTGTCTTGTATTTACGTAACGTATAAAAAATTAGATTAGATCAAGTTTTTAATGGGAATTATGAGTGAGTTTGTAAGCGATAATATAATGCTCTGGAGCATCATGCAAAATCAAAGTGAGTATGGTAGACAAGCTGGCGTCGAGCTTGTGCACAAAAAAGTGGAGCATTCGTCATGTCATGAGTGATCGTTTGTGCATTCTGCACAGGCAGAGTTGTTTTTCCTTTGGATAATGATGAGCTGTTCAGTTTGCTAATAAAAATGTGTTCGTTTGATGATGATCTCATCGTGGATATCCCTCCCTCGTTGAATTATGGAATAGGCTCTCCTCTTTGCATTATTGACAGGGGATTGGGATAAATTTTCAAATCGAAATTGCAAGTTTGAAGATGAAGCCGGTTTGAGAAAAGATGAGTCATTCGCTTTTGAGGTGAGATAAAGGTTGAAAAAGGAAGGACCAAGACCACCTGTTTAGCTCGGCTTTACTTCGGTTTTTGGCAGAATGCCAGCATCATAAAAGGGATTAGATTTCCAGCTCCAGCTCTCTCCCTTTTGAAAAAGGAAGGAGATTGGCTGGTCTGATTATGACGCGAGGGCAGACCTTGAAATTCTTCCAAATATAAGTTTTGTTTTTCTGGATCGATGGGAAAAGTTCTCAGTGAACTTTGTTGCTTAAAAAATATCCCTAAGTAAGCGTGGAGAGGTGAAGGGCAGGGCAGAGCCAAAAATTACATAATATTTTGGTACATTTCGTTGTTAAAAAATAATAATGATCTGTAAAAAGACGGTGGTCGTGCCAAAAGCCAAGTTTTGACTTTGAAAAGTCATTCATCCATAGTTCTTGGAAGGAACTGAAGATCTAATGAAGATGATTATAGGTTGGGCTGAAGGAAATGATGCCAATTTTAAAATACAAAGGAAGATTCTATTGCCAGGTTCAAGTTGAAGGTTTTTTGAAAAGACACAGCTGTTTTCTGACGTGATCTTCATAGAAAAATACCGGTTGCCCTTTTCGTGAGCAACGGTCATTTCCACCATAATATTTTTCTTGTTTTTTATATAAAAGGTGGATTTTTAGGACATGAATGTATTTTTGTTGCTAGCTCAATGGCGCTGGAGTTGAGCAAAAAATGCAACTTTTGCTTCAGGCAAGCGACCATTTCTTCCTCGTCGCTTTGTATTTGCTCTTCGAGAGAGAGAAATTGGCACAATGGGAGACCCATTAGCCTTCCTCTCACGCTACTACCAAAAATGCATTTTCCAGACAGACATTTTTGCTGGAGTTAGATAGATGATGATGATAAAATACGAAAAATCAATGAGATGTTCTCCTAATGCCCTTCAGCCACAAAAATTCAGCTCTGTCCTTGGCTTGTTTTCTCCTTGGATGAGAAATTGGGATTTATTTCCAACTTTTCTTGCTCGGCGTCCTCCTCTCTCAAATTGACTTGACATAATGGAGATTCGCCATAAAAATATGGTAGAAATCCAACTCGCCATGAGAAAAGCTTCAAAACTGTGGGAATTAGACCAAATGTTGAGTTGAGATGCAGCGTGATCAAATTGCATGCAAAAAACCAATGTGTCTTTTGAAATGGTGCACATTTCTATTTGTTTTGCTTCCCTTCTGTTGCAATAATTTTAGCAACTTCCTCCCTTTTACGAGGTGTTTAGTATTCTGGAGTTGAATAGAGAGCGGATGCTATCTCAAGAAAAAGTAATAATAAAATGTTGCCTACCATGTATATTTACATTTCCAATCCAAAGCGGACTTTTGTTTTTGAGAGGATGTGCACGGTTTTGTTTGCCTATTAAATTATTACTACACCGGCTTCACGGTCCCTTTGTCATGTTGTGTACACTTTTCTATCTTATCTAAAACACTTATCACTCAAATGGGATTGTAGAATCACCCCTGTTTTTGTTACTCAGATGGAGAAGAGATAAAGGTGATGTAACAAGCTGGTAATAATAGTTTCGCCTCGTGTGACCCACATTCAATTGTTGGAAATTACCTAACTGGAGATCCGCTTTGTATTCTGGAAAAAAACACAATAGTTTGTTTTAGAAAGGGAAACAATGCCTAAGTATTAAAAAACATGAACATTTTTAAACTCATTAATTTTGTCGCTGTTACATTTGAATGCTCAAGGTCTTTTCTTTATACGAAACAAAATATGGATTGTTTAAACAATCGCGAATCTATTTTTCAGTTTCAATTTCAATCTCGAATGTCGATGATATAATCTTTGTCTCAAGTTTCACCATGAGTTCATCACCAAATCCATCATGATTTTGATTACTAAAAAATAAAGTAGGTCGACGTCGTTGACTATCGAATTTCTGGTGGTTATGCAGCTTCCAAAAAACGAAGCTCAAACGAATATGGAGTGCTTTATATTAGCATAAAATGTAAAAAAAACCTTATGTAAATTACATTTTCGCATGTGATCCGACCTATTTGGTAATGGCTTCTGCTGGAATGGAGATGGAGAGCGAAACTAGGCAAAGTCAAAGCAAAGGCGTTTCCAAAAAAAATCTATTTTGTTTGTTTGCAAGCGAGAGAGTATTCCATTGTTTTTCATGGAATATGAGAGGCGAGAGTAGATCCCAAATTAATATGGTTTGTTGACTATACCGGCGTTTGAGTGCGATATGTTATTTGTCTATTATACTAGTTTTATGGCAGGGCAAGGTGACTTGTTTTTCTTCACCTGTTTTCCCATTCGTGTGCATTTGATCAATATTATTTCGAGACGAGATGTTTGTAGAATGGAGAATGCATCCTGCTTCGTTTGTGTGCGAAAATTGTGGATATTACACGAGCTTACGTCATTCGCTCGGTGTATAGACGTTTATAGTCTTCTTTTCATAATAATGTGTGAGATTCATACACTTTTGTGGCTGGAAAACTGACAGAAAGTATGTGACTGTCACTTTCGTCTGCAAACAAAATGATTTCTGTAGGTGACGGGGACAGGAAATAGTGAGGGTTTTCTAGACAAATGTTTGCGAGGCTGAAACACATCAAATGACTTCCTTTCATGAGAACAAAATTTTCATATAATGTGTATGAAATAGGAAATGTCAATTAGAAGATAAAAATATCTATTTTTGAGCATTTCTCCATTAATTCCTCATTAATATTCTGGTAGCGTATTTGAGAAAAAATCTAGGTTGATTTTGATAGTGTAAATTAAGTATGAAATCATTTTTTAAGTTGGGCATTCCACATCTGTCGTTCTCTAGAATCATTCAAGATTTTTACCAAATGGAAACTGGTAAGAAAATTCTGAAAGTTGAGCACGTACTCGTTTCCTGATCGAAAGATAGATAGCACATTGCCTGTTTTATTTGTTGTTACAAGAAAAATAGGGATGGATAAACCGGAAGCAATATTATTTTTTCCGTACCTGCTGTCATTTCTTAAAAAATCCCCAATTTTTTAAACTTCCGTTTTAGTAGGAAAATAATGGTGAGGACGTGACTCAGCTCTGTTTCATTCAAAATATTGTTTCCAAAAGGATTCCAGCTGGGTTGATGGATGACATTCTTTCACAAAAGGTTTCTCAATGAAAAAGAAATGCGTGGGTGCATAGCCCAAGTCACCCCAAACAATTGGGAAGCTCCGATCATTATCATTGTCGGGTTTCCTTTTGTATCCGTTTCCGCACCGGACTAAAGTAGGGCACACGTGGAGAAATGATACATTTTTTGGGGAAAAATAGCCAGTAAAATATCTTGATTAAAAATGGGATATGGAATGTGATTCTTATCATTTGATTCGAATTTTGTAGCAGGAGAAAAACGCTTTCTCCATATGGCATATAGCAAAATTCCAAAGTTTCATTTACCCCGAACGTCAACCATCTGGGTTATTTCCCTCGTGTGTTTATAAACCTATCTAGAGTTCAAACAGGGGAGAAAAATGAGTTTTTTCTCCTGTATAATATTTATTTACTTAAGATTTCGAAGGGGTATAAAAATTGAGAATTTTTTTTCGCGTAAACTTTTGGTTCGTTCCACTTGGTCTGGAATTCTCTCATCTCATGAGTGTTCCTAATGATCAGAAGCTGAGTGAGGGATCTCAAGTGTGCACGTGTAATGGGATGGCCTTGTTTAGAAAATCCACACACCTCAACTGCGAGAAACGTGCTGTATTCCTGTTTTCTTGTCCGGTTAGCACTTCAAATGAAGCTCTAATCAAACTCAGCATTTTATGCGGAGTCACTGCTAATCAAAAATCACAACAAGTGAAGAACTCATTGTGACTCATTCTTTGGAAGAATGGCTGTTTTCAACCAAAATAGAATAGTGCAGCAGCTGCTATTTGCTAAAAATATGTACAATATAAATCTGTCATTTTCAAGCTTGTTTACTTCCAACTCCCTAAAATGGAAGTTGAAACAGATCTGCCATGTGGCTTGGCTGTCTATTTTGTTTATGATTACTCATCCAATTCAAATGTTTGCTTAAACTTTGTATTTTCAGCCGCTGTGAGCTTTGGAATCCGTTGATATCGTGTTATTTCGCGACCTCAAAAATTCCAGACAAACTTATATTTTCTGATAAAATTTTGTTTGCTCATTTTGCCACCTTCTAATCATCATTGACTCAAACATGGTGATAAATAGAAGCCAAGGTAGCTTTGAAAAGCGTTACACTCAAGACCGTTGTTGAGTGAGGCATCGAATGAGTCTGCTTGCCGACTTTTTTCATGAGGAAGCATAGCTGTTATTTGAGCTGCTGTGATATTTTGTTGTACTCTGATCTCTTGATCTGATCACCTTGTCGCTGCATGATATATCTGGATCCTTCCACATTGGATTATTTTTTTGCTCAGAGGTAATTAAATTGCAGGGATGTCTTGCCTTTTCCCATATAAATCAAATTAAGCTCTTGTTTCACTCTCCAGAAATGCAGTCTTTGCGTCACGGCCGTTTTAATTAGAACTTTGGGTTCATGAACTGAAATAGGATGGAAATCTAGTTCCAAAAGCACTCACGTGGCTTTGTACCTTGAAAAACAAAACTTGATCTAGTCAAATCATGGAAAATCTTGGAGATGATGATGATATTATTTATTGAGCGTCTGGAAACAAGAGAGGTTAGGATTAGTGGGTTGATGAGTGTAAATGAAAGAGAAAAAACTCTGTCAAGGATAATATCTTTTTGATAACAATTTCCTTCATTTATTTAGGATACTTTATTACTCCAAAACAACCACTTCATTTTCCCAGTTAACATCATTTTGATGCATCTCAATTAAGCTTTGCAATTTTAGTGCAGTTTTATCAAGGAAAAAATTGATAACTTGTTCGTCTTCTCAATTATGCTCATTTTCCCATTTAAAAACATCCGTGTTTAATAAATATTCCAGTCTTGACCAAGATGGTAGAGTTTGGTGGAGTTTGCAAAACAATTTTTTATGCTAATCTTCTCATGTAGTTTCTATCTTGTCAGAGGTCGTCTTCGTCACATGAAAAGGTGACTTGTTTTGAGTTCATCTCTCTTTTTCATCATCAGTTTAAAAGTTCAGGAGAGAGGTCATCATCGATGAGCATGTCCACATCCATTATCTCTCTTATGAACTTCTACTCATCATCTTTTTTAAATAATTATATTTTCTTCTTGGCAAATTTTCTTTGTTAAAATATGCTCGTTCTCTTCTGTGGGAAGAAAGAAGCAGGTAACAAGAATAAAAACTAGGCCATCATCATCATATATCGCTCTAATTCACAGCTGGAGTTGGAGTCTGGCTGGATTGGAGTTGTCTGGAATTTTTCATAACAACCACGCTGATTGAGAATGTAGCAAAAAGGCTTCATCTTCTGCTACCAAAATTCCTCCTTGGAACAATGATTAGATCATCACTTCATGTTTGTTTAGCTCTCCTTTTCAAGCACTCTTTCAACTAGCATATGCATAATATTATACTGCACTCGTTTCTCTCCTTGTCTAACCAGAATGGTGTGAGTTGCAGTGATGCATGACAAAACAACAAAAAGGAAGAAAAACACTCGTGTTGATCATGATGAAGCATTTCTGTGTGTATTCAACGCGAGCTTTTCATCTCTCTTTTTAAAGGGATGAGTTCATCTTTCCAGATTTGATGAATTTCTCTACCCGACTGTAAATTTACAAGGAAATGTGGAAAATTATTAGTTCCAGCTCATCATGTTCTTGGGTTTTTACATGGGTTTCTTTTGATTAAATCAAATCCTCAATCATCTCTACTTTGTCCTGGTGCTCGTGGCATTATTGATATTTGCCGAGGATCACCGTCACATTCACACCATCTTGATTCGGGCTTTCCCGACCAAAACCGAATTCTAGATTCGGATACCTCTCCCTACCTAAAATCTAGTTCATTCATGAAATGCTTTTTCTATTGAATAATATCAAAACCATATTGATTCCAATTGTTATTTCTGCTTTTGGCATTTTTATGTAAGGTCAGTTAATATAAATTCCAGTTTCCAAGAAAATCCTGCGTCATCTCATATTATGATGATATAACATGATTTTATATATAAAAAACACAGCACGATTTTTATTCCTCAGTTAAAATGCCTCTGGTTTACATAAACAAAGTGTATTTCATCCAACCGGCTTTATCAGCATTAAACTTCAGTAAAAATTGTTCATGTTCTCTTCTTTTGAGCAGCAACAAGGAAAACGAGAGAAGCTTGTCGTTGTTGGCTGAGGATTGCATCTAATTATTAATTCCTGTTTAACGAAGAGCAGCATTCAGAGGTAGAGTTATAGAATGGACTGCTCTGCTCAGCTAAGCCCAACCTCCACTGAACCTCTAATGTATAGCAAAATCGAACAAAGAGGTTTCAGAATTTTGGGAGAATCCATTATCCCCAAACCTGCTGTTGAATACAGCTGATTTTCTAAAGCTATACGGCCCCGTGTTAAAAACTCTCACCTCTTTTTTAACAGAAAGATCTGCTCGGCGTTACATTGTAGCTTTTTCTTTGTTTCGATATACATGGTAGGCTAGCTTGTATTTGTATATATGTTTTTTTAGTTAGGCTGCACTTTGTTGGTTTTGCTAAGGATAAAGTGGTTCTTCCTTGCCGTTTCTGGTGTCAGTACTGGCAAGGTATAGGACTGGGGAACACACGCACGATCGCAGCTCCGTTCCGTCGCTTTTTTATTTTTTGCTCGCTACAAACAACCATCTACATCTACACAACTAACAAGATTATATATATATTAGTAGCACTTTTACAAAGTCAAGTCAACTAATCTTATTTACAAGTCAACCAGTCAACTTCTTATCCTGTCTTTTACAATAATTATTTACGAAAATATTTCTCTTCTTCATTTACACTCAAAGAGTTAAATATTGCCATATAAAAATATACATCTCATCACTAAAAAAATTATTATTCAGTCATTATAATTATTAGCCACCAGCACAAGTCTGAAGTTCAGTGAAAAATAGTGTGGTTATTTAAAAAAACTGTGATTTACATTATTATTGTGGAAAAGCAACCTACATGATTTACAAGATTTTCTCAAAAAGATCGGAGGTTTTGGTGCCATTTTGAGTTTACAAAAAGTTGACTACTTTCTGGGGAAATTATGATCGACGTGATAGATCCCTCATCTCCCAGTAAATATGGTGTCGTTGCTCCTGATTCTTCGGAGGAGCCGGGTGCATCGGGAACGGCGATTGCTGCCCAAAATTCAAGCGGCTCGTCATTAACGCGAAGCCGGGTTTTGACCACTTCCTCCTCCACCAATTCCTCGTCTTCTTCTGCATCGCTGAGAGCGAGAGGTCGAGGTCTTTCCCAATCTTGTTTGGATTTCGATGATGAAGACGACGACAATGCAAATAACTTAGAAGATGAGGAGGATGATGATGATGATGATGAAGAAGATGAGGAGCCAGGCATTTACCAGAGTCATGGCTCCCCATTGAAAGCCAGTTTATTAGATTACGTCCTCAGTGAAGTGGCAAATAACGCCATGAATGAAGCTTCCTCCGCGATGGACAGCCAGCCAGCTCCTCTTCGGAGGAGAAAATACGCATTCAACCCTGAAGAGCCCGATGTGCCACCGCACCTGAGTGAGTATTATGAGCGGGATGTGATCGCAGTGTTAAATCGGTGTGACCCAGGTTGGGGTCGTTGTTACAGTTGTGGCTATCCTCCGGAAGTGAAGACGGTGGTGCCAAGCGCAGCAGTGCAGCAGGTGCAGGATGATGAGACCTTTTGGAATTATTATAATTACAAGAGCGACTACCGGACTTTTGGTGTTGAGCAGTGTACTAGTTTTACTCAGTATCAGAGTGAGCCCATGGCGGCTGAAAATGCGGCACCTTGGTCCAACTTTTTTGGGATGGAGAGTGCTACCTACTTTCCGGATCAGAGGATGAGATATAATAGTGAAGGAGGGAATACGAATGCTAGTGATCTCGACAATTGTGGAGCAAGTGGAAATAGTGGAGAAGTTAAAATGGAGGATGAAGAAGTATTCACTTTTGATGTAAGTTGAGAAAGCGTTTGTGCAGGAGAAAATATCAGCACTGCGGATAGGAAAAGAAAAAATGTGTCATGTTCCGTTTGGGTTTTTGGGTTCGCTTCCCATTTTTTGCATGAGAATCCATTATGCTCTGAACTTTTTTCGTGGTAGCTTTTCACTTTTGCCAAGAAAGACCATTTCTTATCAACTTTTTTGAGTGAAATATAGCTGCAGTAAGTTTTGCTGGGAACTGCTTTGCGACAGGAATCGAGTTAGGGAGCATAATTTCATTTTCCAAGTAAAAATACTTTTTGGAGGTTATATCTCCTATTTTTGCATTTGGGTATAAATGATGATGACTATGGTTTCATGCAAATTGCTTGAAGTCAAGGCGGATTGGAGTGCGTGTGTTTTTATCTGATTTTTTGCCTTTGAGTCGTCCCTATCCAATTTCGCTGATTGCATCTTTCTAAAAGACATCCAAAGAGGATTCCAGGGGAATTTTGATTGGAAAGTTTTTATTTGCAAATTTATCATATTTTTGGTAGACTGGAATTCGAAAATGAAGATAGATTTTCTTCAAAAATCACTTCCATTTTGAATTATTAAAATTACACATAAAAATATATTCAATGGCGTTTATCTCTATCAGCTTCGGCTTCACTTTGAATATGAATAAAAAAAACCTTCTCTCGTTGTCGGCAACAGTATTATTATAACTGCATCGCATTTCATATGAGCAACAATTTATTGGCTTTGGCTGGCGGTCATTGAGTTTGTGTGAGCGAGACTAAACGCTTATCGATTGAGGTTATCCTTGTAACACAATGTTGGACTCCTGCTCGACTCGTCGTTCCTTTTAATCATCTCGGCAAACAACCAAATTATATTATTTTATTCCATGTTAAAAAACAGCCAAGTTCAGTCATCATGACTCACAATAAATAGGTAGGTGAGTGAGGATCTACTGAAGGTTTGGATTTGATAAGCAAACAACAGTGTGATAAGAAGCGCGTGTGTCGTGAGCATTAAGCATAAATAACTATACAAATTGGCGACATATTTTAAGGAAACACGCTCAAAAATATGTTTTCCTTTTCCAGGCTACAAAATGGGTACAATATTTAATTAGTTTTAATATCAACTGAGCGAGGACGAGAAAGATGATAAAATAAGCCACTTTACTTAAGCCTCCTCTGTTTAATGTAGAACTGGACGTAGGAAATGTAAGTGGAGCAGAACAGAGATGAGCTGCTATCAATGCATTTTACACAACCATATATGTTCAATATTATTTCTTTGAGTAAATATCTGTTATCTACTACTAGGCCTTCTGGAAAATCTTTTCCTCGAACGTTTTTTATATATGCAAACATATTTCTTCACTTGGTTTGCATAAGTAATTTTTGAGTTGCACAAGAAACAGAACCTCTTTGGTAGAGAATACGATAAAAATACAAATCCTTTTCCGTTTTAAAGGATTGACCTACTTAACCCATTTGTAACAAGAATATAATAAAATATAACGCTCAATATATTTTTGGGGTTGTTTCCGATTTTGTAAAAATTTGTAGCTCGCAATCCTTTTAGAAATGGTATTGCGTTGATGATGCCACAAGGCCAAACATGTTTTGTGTAACTACATCATTGTTTTGTAAACAGTTTACGATGGTTGGTCTAAATCATAGGCTGAAAATGAGTTGCAAATTGCCTCAAAGCCCATGACACATTTTCATGCTTAAAAATTGCACTCTAATTTATGTACGCTGAGTTGGCTTGATTTGGTTTCTACTCTGGAAAATATATGCGATAAAATTGACATTGGAATGGGGTTTTGAACGTTTAAAAAATGCAGTGAAAACGTGATAATGAGTGAGTAACTCAAGTGTTTTCATGAGCACATGTTTGAGCTGACATAATTGTTATTTATTTTTTGATGCGCATATTTCAAAAGTGCAAAGAGTGAAACTCATGTTGATATCGAAGCAGATGTCATTGCTCCTGAGTTGGACGAGTCCCATCATCTATCATCATAGTTACGTTTGCATTTCGTGTTCAAGAGTATTGGCCCCAATTCATCATGTTGACTGATTCTGGCAGCCAGGCCTTCATTCCATAATAAATTCAATATTCACAATTTTTTTTTCGGATTGAATTTTTTTTTTGAGCTCACAACCTCATATTTATTTCAAGAAAGTGCAATATCGTCTCAACGGCACCACCATTATGATTCTATTTCTGGTTCCAGGCCAAGTTGGCAGGCGAGTCCAGAGCGCAATTTTAGAATGCTTAGGGAATTCAAATTGCGATGGTAGTTGCTTATCAACCCAATATTTCCATTTGGGAGGTCTTAATGAACCGCCAGCTTTTGATAATTGAGTTTTGAACTCGTTTACCCATGATTGATTGCCAATGGGACACGTGTCCCTCTTGTTTTCAAGAAATAAGCTGTAAAAATAGCCTGTTTTGTTTTTCCGCTCTCTCAATTGCTTTGCCCTCTGTGGTTTTGTGGGATTTATTTTTTTGCTCTCAAAACCGTTAATATTTGGGAAATTACAAAATTCTGTTGGAATAACAAATTTTATATTGGGATATTGATTTGGATTATTCTCGTTGACAAATTTCCTCCCAAAATGTGTCATGTCAACTTTGCAGCTCCCATTTGATTTTATTGATTTAAAAAAACTGCTGATGGTGATGAAATTGTCAGGCCACTCTGCTTGAAACAATGTGAACAGCCTATGTTTTCACTTTGCCACCTCGTTTTCTATAAAAAACGAGTTGAGTTGTGCATCATTTGCATGCAATCCACGCAAGTATCGTGCCCTTTTATCTAGCACATCAAATAGCGAGGACGGATGCTGCAATGGGGCATTGTTGTATTGGTACTTGTTCTCCATAAGCCTTCAACCTTTTCTACAATATTAATTATTGAGCAATATCATTCGTATATGACGCGCCGTGTGCATTAGCCATTAGCGCCTGCAATTAAAATATGTATATATTGTATAAGGTACATGCTCTCTTGTTACTCTCTACTATCATATTTTATGCAGAAAGTAAAAGTGAAAAAATGCAGTCTTTGTTTAGAATCATGTTTCATTCAGGTTAATGAATTATTCGAGTAGAGAATAATATTCTCATGCTTAAAACTAAACAAAGAAACGTTATGGTTCTCATCCCACAAACCAAGGTTTATTTTTAGCTGTTATGACTACTGACCACATTTATGATGATATGAATTTCCGTTTTGGTTTGTGTATCAAAAAGTAATAAAAACTATTTTTATTTCAGGCAAGGCTTCTATCCGAAGTGTTTTTGTCATCAGGTCGTGTCGACCACACTATCCAGTTGATGGCGTACCATCCCGACTATCTCGAGATCTTTTTGAGAACTCATCACTTCCTCATGAGAGGAGATGGACCACTTCCGTACAACTTTCGTAATTATATTGCGATCATGGTAAGTTGAAAATAAAACAACAGTTTTTTTTATATATGAGAGCAGCTTATCGGGCAGCATATTATTTTTGTGTCTCACAAACGACGACTCACAAATGAGAGGAGATAACAAAACACGAAAAAAAACATGTATTCAGTTTACTTTTCTTTGCTGCGTGTCACTCATGATAACTCAAAGTAGGGATCATACACGTGTCGAGCTTGAGCTGAGTCGTGAAAAAATAGAATTTTTGACTCCTCTTTTATCTGTTTGGTAACGAGCTGGGATGATGAAGCAGATTCATCTCATACTCAAATGTTGATGGGTTCTTGGCCGTTCATGGGGCTTTCGAATATTGTAAGAGAATACGATATCAATCATTGGTGCTGAGAAGGTCTTTTTTTCGCACATGAGATGAGATTTGTTGCGGCCAGGATTGAAATTGAACGCGCAAAAAGGAGACCCATTGTGGTGGACAATTGAATGAAATTGCTGAATATAATATCTAGTTTTTTTTATATTCGACTCGGCCACAAGAATATAATGAGCACAAATTACATCTAAATTGAGCTGAGAGACTGTGTAGCTAACGCACAAAATTATGCGTGAGTAACTTTTTTTAAGAGAGAGGGAAGGAAAATGTTGTTGATTTATGAGGCAACCTCACTTTATAAAATTGGCGTTTCTTTCTTGTAAAAAATTATTCCAAGGTTGTGCATGTTTCATTTGGATTAATTGTGCGTATGCTCAAGTGCGTGAATAAAAATGTTAGATGTGAAGTGAAGGAGAGAAAGGGATAAAGAATGATACATGATATGCAAGGGAACGCAGCTCTAGTCACTCAAGTTGTTTATGAGATTAGGGACGAGAAGAGAGAGCCGCACCTTTGGCAAAATAAATTTAAATACAAAGGAAGAAAAACGACAACCAATTTTTAATGGCTGTTGAGAATGGGGTGTAGAAAACCGAGAGAAACTCACAATTATGTAGGTTTAGACCGTTCAATCATGTTAAAAGAAAAACTTGGAACCAAAATCTAATGAGCGTTGCTCAAGGATGTCGACATTCTTATTCTAAATAATTTAATTTAAATGAATCATAATTGATAAGAAGGTTTCCCAAACTTGCTACTCGTTTCGAGTTCCTTATCATCATAATTAGGTACTCGAACAGGATTATTCCTGGGTGAGGTGAGAGCCATGAATTATTTCATTTTTATTCAAATAGTGTCGTTCCACCTTTAATTGATTTGTGTGTAGTTTAGTAAGAAGTTGGCAGATTATCAAGGAAAATAGAGGAGATTTTAGGTTAAATTCCCAATTGCAAAATGCAACCATAAACCGACATATGTTTATGATAGTTGAGAACATTTTAAAACAATCATAAAAAAGTTTGACAATTTTCTCAACTTTTTTATTGAGCAATATGCCTCAAAACTAAATCATCTTGCACAATAGCATCCCAATTGTTTCAAAAAGTGGCTCTTCTTGTTCTGAGCCTCGTGTGCCACCAAATGTTTCACCATAATTTTTTTATTGACGATGACAAGTCAAACTGGTCGTTTCTTTGCCATTTTCGTAACAGACTTCAAATCAAGATGAGTGGCAAGCTAAGGCGAGTGCCGTGCAGGGAGTCTTCCCCTGATTTATGATAATGGACTAGAAAATAATGAGAGCTTTTTATCTCGCATGCATCGCTACAGTTTATTTTATTATTGACCTTGGCAACTTTGAATTTTCAAATTGAATCAATGGTGAAATGCTGATCGATTACCTTCACGTTTTTTGGTGACTAATCTCCTCATAATTGCTTAGGTATCATGTCAAGCCACTCAATCAGTGAGCAAGTTTCGTTTTGACAGAATTGAAAGTCAATCTAAATTCTGAATATTTTTATTTCTGAAAAAATCATTCAGGTTTTTACTTTTGACGCTGCGTTAATTACTGAAAATAATTTTGTATTCCAAAATTAATTGCCGAAACTAAAATCAGATCAGGATGTTTGATATTTATGCATGAGTCATATTACCTAAAAATATTATGTTTTCCAAATCGTTAATTTTACATTCGTGTTTTGATGAGATGTTCAACCTCCTAAACGATTTTGATAGTAATAGCTAAAATTTTCAACTATTTTATAGCTGAAGAGTGAAGATTGAACCTTTGATAAAAAAAATAGCGAGGGAGAAATCAGAATCCTGATGCAATGCACTTGCGTGTAGCGTAATTGTGCCAAAAGATAATGTTATTGCTTGAGAAAATCCTTCATAAAACTGTCTTTGCGAAACGGAAATGCAGTCAAGATAATCATGCAATCAGCTACATGAAAAGAAACGCTGTACTTAGCTTTAAAAAGGCTGTAAAAGCTGCATTTAAACGTTTTTTGAAGTAGAGTTTAATAGCTGAAAACAAACAAACGCGTAGTTGTTAAAAAATGTATAGATTTTTCTACAAAATGCAGTTGCAAACTGCAACAAAGAGAGATCATGGTCGGGCATTTTAAAGCTATCTTGAAAAGAAGATAAAAATCAAGTGCATTTTGACTTGGCATCACAACTCATGTTGGTTTAAATTGTAAGGGCAAATATAAATTTTGACTTGAATGACACAGCATGACGAAAGGATGATGGGATGACGAAAAAGTCGTGCTCGTGATTAGCTCATCCAAAGTTTTTGAGAAACAATGAAACTGGCATGGTCATCAACTCATAATGCACAATGCACTTTTTGGCACTTTGTATCTTGTTTCAAGATTAAATTGCGTAATTTAACATTTTGAGTTGAAAAGTTGTAATAAAAATGCATTTAATACTTGTCATGTTTTAAGTGGGTGCATCATCATCAGCATTGAGTTGGCGATTAAGTGAATGACCTTTTGAGCTGAAAAAAAAAACGTAAAAATTTAGGTTATTTGTTTAAATGTGGATGGAGGACAGTCCAACAAATTATTATCTTTTTTTGGAGATCGAGGGGGAGGAACTGTGCAATTTATCATAATTTTTTTTAAATAAAAAACTAGAGAGCGATCTCCATTTGGCGTTGGGATGTAGCAGTAAAAACTGTTGTAATAATTGTAATAAAATTTTCATTGTGTTTGCAAAATTGCAAATTTAACTGCTATTATTATCCTCTCAGCGTGCTTAATTATATGACTAACGTGTAAATATTAGAGTCGGCTTTGTTCCGATGGAAAATTACAATTGCCCCAAGCTATAGGTCAGCACCGCTAAAACAGCCTGGGTTTTCTTGCACCAATTAGACTTCTGGTTTTCAAAATAATTGGTTAGCTTTTGGAACGGAAACTTGGCAATTTACGGGCTCACAAAAAGGATGGGAGGAGAAGGGGAATGAACTTTTTGCAGAAATAAATGCACAGGTGGTTCTAGCGATGATAACTTGATAACAAAATCCACCTATCTGATTGTTGCACCGCCTAGGTTGCAACAATGCATCTGATCTGCAACAGGAAAGACAAGTAGCTATTATCTTGTTCTTATTTAATCTATGCAAAATTATTGAGCTTGTCGGTTGGAAATGGAAACTAATCTCAAATGCAATTGTTAATTGATCAAGTTGCTTTTCTACTTTTTGCTGAACATCTGCACACTCAATTTCTAAGTGATTAATCAATATCAACGAGGTCACCACCAGACTAACATATTTAGGGGATCCAATCATCATCATTAAAAATCATACGAGCTGAGCACTTTGTTAGGAGCTTAAATGCAAACTAATAAATCATTTTTCTCACACGTAAAACTGCCAAAAAGGATGAGAATGAGTCATCAATTTGGGCTGGGGCATTGTCTGGCTTATGATATAAATTTATGATAACTGTGTATCCATATCAGAATTATTATCAAGCAGGTAGGTCATGTCTGTCCTTCAATTGTTAGTGATAGTAAATAAAAATTGGATAGCAGAAGCGTATTGTTTCCATTGAATTAAATTGTTGAGGTTGTCAGACGAGAGGGGCAAAAAGTGCACTGACTTTTTGCCTTTGGGATATATAACACGCTAGGTTTTGACACGAACACGCCATGCTCATTCAACCGGAATGTGAATGAGGAGCTTAGTAATATCTGCTAATAATCACTATTGTTAGCGTTATGATGATGATGGGAAGTGGATTGAAAACCTATAATTTTCTCGAGAATTTATACAATGAAAAAAGCTAGCCTTGCCTCTCAAGTTTTGCAATATTGGTCATTTTTATGTAACCTTTAGTTTACAATGTTTCCGAGTTCATTTCCCTTCTATTTATAATTTTCATTGAGAGGAGAAATAAACCGGCTTTTTATTTTTCTAAATTAACACAAGTGTGTTTGAATTGAATTTATTTTAAAATCGATAATTTGTTTTGAATCTGAATATTTTTCTCGGAACACCTGCAGCATTTATTCTAAATTTGCAAAACAAATCAAAACAAAGATGAGCAGGTGTTTTCCAATTTTATTTTTGACTGGGTCGAACTCGAAAACAAGATTGTAAATGAATTTCACTATTTAATCTGAAACCCTTTTGAATCTAAGAATTAAAGTCGGTGTGCAAACTAGCCCAACATGATTGCGTTGCCCTCTAGTCTAGC
This sequence comes from Orchesella cincta, assembly GCA_001718145.1. Classification (NCBI taxonomy): domain Eukaryota; kingdom Metazoa; phylum Arthropoda; class Collembola; order Entomobryomorpha; family Orchesellidae; genus Orchesella; species Orchesella cincta. Next base: position 20,222 of record LJIJ01001527.1, read on the forward strand.
AACACTGTTAATCCGTTAGGTTTTGTTTTCTCTAATAGTTTGCTCCCAGTTTTAATGACCTCGTGAGCTCTGCATTGTTTTCAAAAAGTACAGTAGAGCTGTGGACTTTGATGATGATAGAAAAATGTATGGAGGTTGGGGTGGTGTGATGATAGTTCTGAGTTATTCATCGTTCATTGACTTACTTGTTTTTCTTCTCGAATGATGAGGAGATGACGTGACCAAGACTATCAACCAACATGCATAATATAACATTGAAAAGGAACTATTGTGCTCGAGGGGGATGATTGTTATGGTTGCATTTTGCAATCATCCCAATCGGGGAAATGGGCTGGTGCGAATAAACAAGCCGGTTTTTACTGTCCGCATCCAATCACGATATTTTATATTGGATGTTGCAGCATTTTCTAATACTGAAGAAATTCTACCTTTTGTTAAAACTTGATAGGTATTGATTTTTAATTGATTTTATGGAACGGACAAAGAACTGAACATTGTCTCAATGTCAATCGATTTGTCTGGAAAATAAATGAGCTACCGGCTCAGTTTTACACGTGCAGAACCCTCGTTCGTGGAACTTTTAGCCTTGAATTTTAATTTTAAAGCGGATTTCATCGCTGGTAAATATATCGATACAATTTTTTGTCTGGTTTCAATGATTGATTGACATATCAAACGTATCTTGAGGCTTTTTTTTAAATTTTAGGTTTTCAATATTTTTTCTTTGAATTGTTTTGCTCCTCTTGTTTCAAGGTTTGTCTCAAGTATTCACAAGCAGATGGTTGGAATTTAAGTGTGTAAAACGAGCGTCATATAATCAATCACCATATTTATTATTATCTTAAAACAACACTTCCAAGTATTTATTTTAAACAAAATCCAGACGTTGCTTTTTAGCTTGAAAAAGGTTTTTAAAATGTTTCATATTTCAAATTTTTCAAGATACAATCTAATTTTAAACAACTGCGACCATCTTGGCTGTAAAACACGTACGTTTCTGCTGCCATATGTCCCTCGAAATCTGTTTATCTATCGTTTTGCGTAAAAGAAACGGACGTCATCAAGAAGAGCAATAAAATATTGAAGGTCGCTACTTTAAGAGCTCTAAAATGTGGACAAAGCCAAGGTTTAAAATTCGCGATGAACGTCAGTTTTCGCAAGCCGTGCTGAAGGTCAAGCGTACTCCTCATCAGTTTTTGTTTTACGAGATTTTAATTGAGAATGATGATAAGGAAGCATTGACCGTGTCGTGTCATTTCCAAAAGATGGTCTCCCTACCTACGCGGATGGTTAAGGAAAATTTGTTTTCTTGATGCTAATTTTGTCTATCACGATGATACGCTTGTTGTTGCAAATATTTTCTTGGCAGGGTTCCCTCTTCTCTTTAAAAAAGCATTCCTAGTCTCTGTCAACAACGTTCTTTCATCTCAATTTATCCGATTTCTCGGCTTCAAAAAAAACATTCGAGAATGAGATAAATTTTTAGAAAAAGTGTAAACAATGTGGTTCCCCAATGTATTCTTGAGACGAACAATAAAATTGGATCAGCCATTCTCCGCATGCTTAAAATACGGGAGGGACTAGATCCCTCCCGTTCCCCACCACTTTTATGTGTTTTGCTGATGCAATTTACGGTGGCGCTTGCTAAAAAAATTCTAGAGATGTACGCTACATGGCTATCTACCTAAATGTTTATTGTGTACTTTCATCTTTTATTTTTTAAATGGATTTTAGTACATTGAACTGTCAAGCCACATGGTCTGCGAGTGCAAAATCTAATTCGTCTCAAAGTTGGACTTTGACTGAAGCAACTGTTGCGCTGAATTTTAATCAATATTAGAATTTCAGGTGGGAAATGATACAAAAGATCGCCCACGCAATTGAGATCAGAGCATGCCCCATTCACGTTCCGATCACATCTAATTAACTTGTTAGGCTTGGCCTAGTTCCAAACTAAATTGAATTCGGGGCAGGAATCTTTGGAATGGGAATGAAATCTTATGAAAAGGAATCCCTACATTCATTCACTCACAATTAGAGTGAGTTGGAGCTGAAATTCATGAACAAAAGAGAGCTACCTAATTGGATAGTTTTTTAGTCTAAGCTTTTGTCCAGTACAACTAACTCGTTGTAAACAAATGTTGGACAATGACATGGCAGTTTTATGTGTTGTTTTGTTATTTTTGGTTGACTATTGACGAGTAAAAATATACATGATTCCATTCGTTGCTTCTCCTTATTTTTTATCGACTTGTTTTCCATTGGGGAGAATACGAAAACAGTTTTTTTCTCGAGAATAAATGGACATGGATGGACAGGGAAAAAACAAAACAATACCTGTTCCGGAAAGTGTTTTGTTTTTCTCGTTGTGCAGTCAACAACTTTGGTAGTTGGACACGCTTCAGGGAATCGGAGCGGGTTCATGGACACTTTTCGGACAACAGCTTTTTATAAACAGGCAACGCCCGAGCTTCAATACCGCTCCGATTTTTTGCAATAAACTAATTTACAAGGCTAGTTAGCTCCTAACAAGATGTATTGCAGATGGCTGTTAAAAGAGTTGCCAATTCCTTGAATCTTGCAGGCTGCAACACCTCAACAAATCTTAGCTCGAGCAGCATCTGTAACATTTTTAGAATTCTGAGAAATGAATTCAAGGACGGGTTGAAATCATTAAAAAACGCTATTCCGCTCTTTTAAAATGTACATAGCTTTTTGGCTTAGATGATGATAAAAGAGAAATAAGGTCGTTTCCTAAGGTTGAGCTGTGGTTCATCCTTCATAAGCGAAAGAGGCGAGAGATTTAGAGATAAATGCATCGACTACATTATGCACGTCCTCGAAAACACGATGACATGCTGATTAATTATTAATGAGCTTGGAACTAAGTAGGAAGGAAGCTCTTGTAAATGCAGCGTGAGCCAGCGCTAATTTTTCACTCTCATCATAAATATTAGAGCCTTGTAGAACACAGCTTAACATCGTTTCTCTTGTAGGAGGTCAGAGGCCTTCAAGAACAAGATTAAATAGACTCCAGCACCGCTTTCTCCATGATGCATAACAATATTATTCTCTGCAAGACAACCATTATGATTTATGATGAAAAGGAAGTTCGTCCACGAGCCGAGAGGGCGATGACGTTTTGAACTGTTTTATTATTATTCTCCGCCAAGAAAAGATAATGAAACAAACAGCGTTCTATTTCTATCTGATATTCCAGTCATTTCCAGTTATTTACTAATGAAAATGGTGCATATTCGTACTTTCGATTTTTGACAATGCATAAAAGCTGTTTGTTAGATAACAGCTCTCAAAAATTCATTTCAACCTTGTTTTTCTTCGCTCTGGGCCTAATGTGCAGTTAGCCATAGTTCTTTGTGTTGTTCACGTGTTCACGTCGTGATTCTTGTTTGAAGGATTCTCATAATCCCAATCACAATCAGCGTGATTGACTGACACTGTTTATTTTGACAAAATGTGTTTACACAAGAGAAACAGGGTAAACAGTTGAAAAAAGAAGGGCACATCAACGCTCCTCATGGTTTTGGGTGCGAAGCAAAGGTTCATGAACTTTTTTGTGTTGAGCAAATTATGAAGGTAGCGAATGAGAACGGAATGTGTTATTCGGGCTGAAAATTTCTACACAAATTGTGTAGCAAGTTGAGGGAATTCGTGACAGGCTAATAATTATGTTGGTTGAGAGAAAGAAAATATGACAAATGAGAAATTAGCCAATTTTATGACACATGCTATATGAAAAATGATGTATAACATGGTAGTTGAAGAAAAAATATGTCATTTTTTTAAATGATGATGATTTTCTTGGGGTTTTTGTAGGCAGCAGCTCGCTACCGCTGTAGCTATTTGATGGAGCTCCAAAAGCGTGAGTTTTTGTACCAAGGAGGTGACCCAAATTGGCTCCGGGGACTGGACTGTGCGCCCCCTAAATTGACAGCGTTATACAACATTAATAAGGCGATGGCCCATCGGCCCTGGGTTCTCAAGAAGGAGGATCTTCAGCATCTCACAAAAAAGGCTGGATGGTCCTTATCTGAAGTAAGCTTTTATATAAAACGTGTTCTATTCTAAACAGGTCTGGACATCTGGCAACTGACCAGTTTTAGAGCCGCTCATTTTTTAGCTGGAATTAATAAAAACCAAAGACAAAAGAAGATTCTTGGGCGCTAAAAAACCAGTTGTAAATAAAACTCTTGACCTACGACACTAAACTAATTTTTTAACTGTTTTTTTCTTAGGTGGTGCAAGCGGTGGTGATCCTCGCTCATTTTCACTCCCTCTCGTCTTTCATTCACGGCTGTGGAATCACACCCGAAGTAGACTTTGACAATGGGCACACCTTCCTCGACCCGGCATCAATGGGTAGTTTGGGCTCCCTCTCAGGAGATCCCAGCGTCTCCAGCGGAGGCGTAACCCCCGACAGTGGTAACAAATGCTCGTCCTCCTCTTCCGGACAAGTCTCCTTCGCTCTGGACCATCATAACTCTGGAATGAGTGGAGGGAATGGTGCCCCGAATGGAAACAAACAAACGAAATCAATCCTCAAAAAGACTGAAACCAATTTGTCCAGTTCAACGTCAGCAACGTCGTCTGCCAATAACAATAGTAGTAGTAACAATAGTCCAGCTGGAATCAATGTACCTAATCATCAGTTTCATAATATTCAACACCTCAACAACCCTTTTTTGCATCATCATCATCATGGATATTTGAGTGCTAGCACCCCCTCCTCGTTGAATCCCTCCCCTTCTTCATCTCTTCTCAAGAGTGATGCGCTCCACAATTCAGTTTGTGGAGGTGGGCTCATCATGGGCGGCTCTCCACCCAGAGGAATGGGAGCTAAGGGAGGTGCTAGCGTTTCCGAAGTCGAGATTATCATGGCTACCATGAAAAATCTATCAGAAACCAGCCCAATTGAGGAGTAAGCTAAAACGCCAATAAATTACCTGTTTTTTTAAAACAAGCATGATTTTAATTTGGAATTTTGTTTAGTCCCGAAGAGCGGAAAAAGAGATTCGAAACCGTGGCCAGTTCGGATGACAGTCAAGAGAAGGAGAACAGGCTGAACTTGTTGGCAGGTCAGGGGCTCTCGATTCTCCCGCCTGATATCACGCCGTTCATCAGCGAGCCGGACTTTACCTACGAGGATTTTGCAAAGAGAGGTCAAGTCTCGGAGTTGCACACGTTTCGAATTCAGGTGAGATTTCAACGCGTCCAAGCGTGGATGATAGACGTATTTGGAATTCCCATTAGTTTATTCCAGACAAAAAACCTGTCCTTCTAACTTTGTATCTGAACCAAAAGCTTGGTTAGGATTGTGGGAATATTATATTCATGACTAAAGGAAGATGCAGAAAATGATGTCTATTTTTTTTGCACACATCATGTTTTTTTCGCTCAAGGCTGTTTTCGCGTGAGCTTTTTAATGCTGAGCTCAACAGAATGTGAATATTTGAGAGGATAAAGTAGGGAAAATTGAATGTGACAGATTTACGATGTTTTTGTCCCCCAATAATAATATTACTGCAGCGTGAAAATATCTGCAAAAATAATATTCTGCATCTCTCACCAAAATTCTCAGCTTTTCACTGACCAATTTATTTTTGTGGATGACCTTGGAATCTTGTATGATCTGATGATTCTCAAACCCGGTTCCACGTTATATTTTAGTTATCGTGGGTTGGTTTACGTGCCATTTTGCTAGAGCTCCACTCAACTTTGTTGTTGAAGAGATAAACTCCCCATAAATCCCACCAACTGACCTTGTTTACCAGAAAAATTCAATTACTAGCAGAATTAAGATAAGGTGGTAGTGAAGTGAAAGGGATAATTTTTATCACAAGTTAAAAATTAATGAGAACGAAAATGAGCATTCAATCATCCTATTTGCTCAGGTTGTTCACATGTTCTTGGATGCAACGAGAGCTAGAAAGGTCACTGACTCGAGGGAATTGCATTTGTGCCTCGCCCCTGATTAATTGATAAGCGTGCAATGTTGAGCTAGCTTTTTAGGACAATGTCTTGAATGATTAACGACTTTTAAGCTTAACTCAAGTGTTTTTCTGTTAAAATTCAGGATTACTCTTGGGAAGAGCACGGATTTTCGCTGGTCAACCGCCTCTATGCCGAAGTCGGTCAGATTCTGGATGACAAATTTAAGGTGGCCCAAAATATGACCTATTATACAATGGGAGGTCGAGCCCATGTTGACACGACTAAGTTTAGGACCGCCGTGTGGAACTATATTCAGTGCTTGTATGGAATTCGGTAAGTTTTTCCCCAAAAAAACCTATTTTTTCATATAAAAGCTTGTGTGCTTATACCAGTATATTATAATTTTAACAGACATGATGACTACGACTATGGGGAAGTCAACCAGTTGTTGGAACGGCCTCTTAAGTCATTCATTAAAACAGTTTGCTGCTATCCCGAGCGGATTACGAAGGCTGATTATGATAATGTCATGCGGGAATTCAAGCACAGTGAGAAGGTAACTACCCTGATGATTAAGATAATTTAAAAAAAATAAACTTGAAAAATTGAGAATTATAATGATTTATTATTCTTCAGGTCCACGTCAACTTGATGATAATGGAAGCCAAACTTCAAGCGGAACTTTTGTACGCGCTCCGAACCGTCATGAAACTCATGTTCTAGTTTAGATTGCATTTTTGAGTTACTTTTTTGAGACTTTAAGGATCCCATTTTTTGCATTTTTGTTTGCCTCGATGATCTTAATGGAAAGTTATTTAAGTTAGGATGGTTGTCTGCTAAAATATTATTATTGTAAGATGAATTTTCTCTGTTCATCATGCCAGTTTTAAGCATTAAGCTCGACTTACAATTATACTAACTTAGTTTGTCGCAGATCTGCACCAATTTTTTTTGAGACGGGACATTTTCCACCTTTTAAAAATAAAATTGAGGTCAATTACTCAGTTGTTTAATTGAATGAATGTCAAATTGTAAATGATCTCAGCTCCAATGATATATTTCTTTTCCTCTTTTGACGACAATGACTTTGGCTTCCAATTATTACTAATTAAAACTAAGTTAGGATCTTTGAGAAAGGTTATAAATCCAGCTGGCCACCCGGAAAGTTAAGCAGTGTCAAATAATCTCTTGTATTTCCTCAGAAAATACAAAACTCCGCAATTTTTGAGTTTTGCAATGCAAGCCGCAAGTTGATAAGGTATACGATGGTTTTTGAAGCGAGAAAGGATGCTGTTATACATAATAATTATGGTGATTGATTGATAAAGTTATTTAAGGCAATGCTAGTTTAATTGTGATCAAGAAAAGTGTTTAAAAAAATACGGTGATGCTACTAATTTGTATAAAAAGAAGGGAGGGAAAGCTGCTTTATGTTCTCGAGTCTGAAAATATTAAGTTAGGAGTAAAAAATACCATGTTAATTGATAAATAGCCCAAAGATAACTATCCAAAAGTGAATCAGGAAGGGAAATTTTGTAAAAAGAAGAGAAAAGGTTGAGAATTAATTATACTGGAATGGTTTATTAGTCTTGTGAAATGCGAATACTTAAAGAAAATACAAACATTATAATTATGTCAAGGAATGTAGCTAGCCTAGCCATATTGAGACGCCGTTTCGAAAACTAAAAGTAGGACGCTCGGACACACATGACAGTAAGTAGGTTTTATGTTAGCTAAGATAACTATTGAAGAGGAGATTAAAAAATGATTCGGAAAATTAATTGCAAAAGCTTTATTTTGTGAGTTTTTAAAAAAAGCAGCGTTTTTGTCATTTGTAAAGCTTACGAGTCAATAATCATTTTATATTTTACCATTTGTTTTTGGACCAACTGGAAAAGTAGGAAAATGATGATAAGAGCTTGGTTTTATGATAACAAAGGAGATTGTAAATGGAGAGTTACAAAATCAAAAAGGATTAAATAAAAGTTGACGTTTTGTCTTTGTTTTTTCAAATTGAATCCGGTTTGTTATTACAGTCCTTTATTATAATAGAGAATTGTTGAAGGGGAGGGTAGCTTGGCTTGAATTTCATGTTCCAATTTGGAAGCGGATATGGAAGATTTTTGAGGAAAGATGGCACAACACATGGGAGTCGCAAAGATGTTGATAATTCCGACTAATCCCATTTGAATCGGGATTCCGAGCTTGGGATAGCGGAGGAGGAGCCGGAGACGGAGGCGAGATTCCAAGATGTTCATTACCAAAGGTGGGAGGACCATGGGAGGTATGGCGTTGATTATCCGGGAAAAGACGACTTGAGAAATGCCGTGTTGAGCGGCGATGGCTGAGAAACCGACGCGGTTCCCTTGTGCGTCTACGACGGGGACTCCTTGGACTAGTTCCCTAAAGAAAGAGGAGATTAGGAGGGGAAAAGGGAGGAATTTTTGGGGTGAAGTGAGAATATGGTTAATTACTGAGATCTCATGATTGGGATGTTGACACAGGTGGCTGCAGCGACGCCCAAGAAAGGGACGAGCCTGGAGAGAAGTGGGAACTGCTTGCCGCTTCGGGTGATGAGCTGTTGGAAGCCGGTGGAAATGGCCATGGCTCCGCCTGTTCCCAACACGTAGGAAATCCCGAGCTGCCTGTTTAAAAAGGGCTCTAAATCATATGGAAATGAGAGAAGATGGGATATTCAGAGGAATTACTTACTGTGAACTGATTTGCGCCCCGCCGCTCCGATTAGAGTAGTTAACTACAGCGTTAAATGACTGGTTCAACCACTGCCAAAATATGATGGCAGGTTTGGTCTTGTAAAAAAGGAGACCATCCGCCGACGAGAATCATGTTCATTGGAACCTGTGAACACATCCGCCCGATCCAAGGCATCAGTTGACCCGAGTCGGGGTGGAAGGCGGAGTCGTAAATGTGCTTGGCTTCGCCATATCTCATCTTCAGAGAGGTTCTTGATGTTTTCACCTTTTTTGTACCTTGTTACGATGTCTCTAGCTTTCTCGAGAGTTTCCCGGGAGTGGAGTGAGTGGAGCGGGTTTATGGTGACGAAGAAGTGCTTGAAGCGACCCGCATACGTGTTCTGGTCCCAGCGGGGGTCATCCAGGTTCAATCGGTGGGGTTTGCTTGAGTTGGTCATGATGGTTTTTATGATTTTATTTCAAAATGAGGGATTTCTTTTGATTTTCTAAATTAAATATGTTTCAATTATGATAATTTTAATTAAATCTTTTATTCAGGGATGAAGTCACCATGCACACACATAAATGCATCACCCACCTCCACCACCACCTCAATAATTATGACAAAAACTGTTTAAAATTGATTTTATTCAAGTCTCACAATGCCCCAACCTACAAACCCTTGTTATAATATAGAACAGTCGGTGAGCCCGGCGCTTTCTTGGCCTTTTCTTGTATCTCCTTCTCCAGCGAGGTCACAGGGATTGCCTCCTTCCTCGGAAAAATGGCACAGGTCATCGGCGTCGAAATCCCGAGAATAACCCCAATCACAACCAACTGCTTCGGGAAGCGGAGGATGGGGTAGCGGAGAAGCGACGGGAGAATGGTTTCCAGGCGGTGCATGATGACAGGTGTGATGAGCAAGGCTGGAGCAGAGTTTACGACTCTCGTAACGATCACTTGACCCACAGCCAAGGATCCAGCGGTGGCGGACAGCCCGATGCGGTTTCCCTTCGAGTCTGTGACTGCAACGCCTTGGACGAGCTCCCTAAAAAGAATTATAAACATTTTAAAAATTGTAAAAAATCATGTTAATTCTTAGAATATTTTTTTCTTACTGAATTCTCATAAGTGAAACGTTGACACAGCTGGCAGCCGCAAGTCCTGCAAAGGGAATGAAGCGTGAGAGAAGCGGAAAGGACTTTCCCGTCTGGGTCAGCGTTTGCTTGAGGGTTGAGGAGACCGCCATAGCTCCTCCACATCCCAAAACGTAGGAGATTCCAAGCTGAAGTCCGCTTATGTACTCTCCACTACTTCGGTTGGAATAGTTGAGGAAGCAGTTGGAGGTCTGGTTGACCCACTGCCAGAACATGATGGCGTGATGGGATTTGTAGAAGGAGAGCATTCCACCAACGATCAAGATGTTGACGGGGACCTGAGCAGACATGCGGCCGAGGGGGTGGATCAGTTTTTGGGTTTCGGGGTGGAAGGCAGAGTCGTACATCTGCTTGGCGTACCAGAGCTCCTCTTCAGAGAGGTGGGACATGGTCTCTCCGCTCCTGAAGGAGAAAAAAGAGTAAAAAATAGGATGGGAAGAAATTTTCATGGGTAATAAAGCGTACCTATATTTGAGCACGACATTCTTGGCCCACTCGAGATCCTCTCTGGTGTGGAGGAGGTTGAGGGGGTTGGTGACGTTGATAAAGTGACGGAGGCGTCCCCAATAGGTGCTCTGATCCCATCGAGGCTCGTACAAGTTAACTCTGCCCTTGCTGAAACTCATATTGGAAGATTTAGGTTATTTTTTTAGTCATATTTCATACAAAACTGGTAAACTCAACTGAGATACTCTTGGTTTTTTTAAATTGCAAATTAAAAATATATTTTAAAGTTACCAGCTCCTCTGCTGTTGGATCTCCATGCAAACTGTTCATTTTTTATCCAGAAATGTTGATGATGAGATATCATCAATTTTTCTATAAAAAAGACGCTTTTTAAAATGGATCACCTCCTTGACCTCGACTTATTCAGCCTAACTGACCTCCTCCTTCTCGATTTGATCCCCACCCTCCGCAACCTCATAGACAAGACATGGCAGTGCTTCCAACTCCGTTATCAACTGATCCCCATCCACTTCCCGAGAGGAGTTTCTGACGAGCAGTCTCGACTAGCCCCATCTCCCATTCCTTCCACAATTTCCGATATTTTCGGGCTGGAGGATTCCTTCGGACTTCCAACGCTTCCAGCTCATCTTTACATGGACATGGATCCCAGCAACCACGCTCTGCCCCTCACCCGAACTTGTTCCACCACCTCATTTCATCCTCAACGAAAAACTCCCTGTCATTGTCACTGTTGCTCTTGTTATGGCTGTCCTCGACGAACTAGTCCCTCAATTATGTCACTCAACGACCTTCCTCACGCTCAACTCCATCTCAACCCGTTTTCGAAGAGATCTTAAAAGACGAGAACAACAACAACGACATTTACACCAGAGCTTCAGCATTTAACTTGATGAGGAAACCTCTTCTCCAAGTTTCCGAGTCGGACACCTGCACCAAACTCATTCGAGAAGGGGTCCAACTCCTCCAGGAAGGCCAAGAGCTGCTGGAAGACAATCCGGAGATGATAACCAGGTCCCACACTTCCTCCGCCCTTTACAACACCGCCTGCAAGCTCACCGACGCTGTGAACGGCCAGCTCAAGGTCATCCGGGAAGAGAATGAGGTGCTCAAGCTCACCAACAAACTACTTCGCAACCAACTCACGGAAATGTCCGTAGCTGCCGATATAAACAGGGTGGATGCCGAGCTAGAGGTGCTGAGGAGTCCCAAACCTTCATCAGGAAGAGAACAAGACGAACCTCAGCCCATCCAACTTTGCCTTTTAGAAGGACGAGTGGAAACGCTCGAGAAAACCTGTTCAATTCAAAACGAGCTCATCTCCAGCCTCCAGGAGCGTCTCCACCGCCAAGAAATACGGTATCACGAAACGCTCTCAAAATTTGATGAAACTTGTCGCTCCATGAAGGTCATGTTTGAAGGGCTGAGAGCCAGCCTTAGCTCTAATAAATAAACCACTACAAATTGATTGTGAAGATAGAGACTACGAAAAATCAGCCTTTTAATTTACTTACGTTCATCCACAACTACATACAGAGCATAATAATATAATATTTTTTTAAACTATTAAATGCAACATTGACGTATACATCCTAACTAATATAATTGCTGAAGACAAAGTTACACAATATAATTGGATGCGACAGGAGGTTGACAAGACCTTTAAAAATAAAAGCTCCCTTCAATAAGAACAGAAACCGGGTTGACATTGAGATATATATTTTAAAATCACAAGTAAAACGAGCTTGGAATTTACAGACATTAATTTAATTTCATTCGTACATTGTTATCTTCAGTTCAACATTCTTCTTGTCCACCTGGAGCAGCTGGAGCCCTGAGAAAAAATGCAACTCAAACTAAAAACCACTCATCGTTCATATAAAACTTGCTCACACAACTACTATATTTGAAACGCGACCATCCTAGCTAATAACTTGTAATATATATAGTATACAATTAGATTTCATGGTATGGTGGCCTGTGCAAATGATCTTAATTAATAATATTATGGTATATAGTTAGATACGACATAGATGATCGAGCCGATGATGATAAGACTATAATATTATGCTAATTTACTTCGACTTCGTCATCAACAAGTCGATGGCACTTAGTCGTTGGAGGAGAGTTGGGTGGGAATGATGCCAGGCGGAGTACAACGCGTCGGAGATGGGAAATCCGAGGTTGTCCTTGTTCAACTTGATAAGGGAAGTCTTGAGGAACTTGCCGTAGCCCAGCTCGGTGGCGTACGCATCCGCTTGGAACTCGAAGAGACGGGAGAGCACGTTCATCAAGTAGCCCATAGCCTGCTACATAAATATGATGATTAAATGAACTAAAAATGGGATTAACTTGATATAAAATACATACCGTGTTGAAGATCTGGAGGAGGAACTGAAGCACAATGATGAGACCAAGAAGAATGGGCATATCTGACTGTTTGGGAAACCCAAATGCTTCATACAACGCCGAGTTTCGGTAGAAGAACGCGAACAAGCAGAAGATGACAAAGATGTTGGCTTGGGAGATGATGATATTTTTCACCACGTGGTTCAGCTTCCAGTGTCCAAAACCGCTTCAATTTCCTCGTCATCACATCCCTTCTCTTCTTTTGGTTCTTCGTCCTTTTTCTCTTCTTCCTTGTTCTTTTGCTCGGTTTGTTCCTTGTCCTTATCTTCGTTCTCCTTCTTGTTCTTTGCTTCTGACACGTATCCTTTGATCAAGGTGTCGTATAACACGATCCGCTTGTTGTTGAAAAATCCATAAAGATAAGCGTTGGAATGTGCAGACCTCTTGGAACCCTCCACAACATAGAGTTTGGTCAGTGGGAACTTGATTCGGGCTGCGAGAGCTTCAATTCGAGAACGGAGAGGTCCATCCTTTAATGGTGTGTATTTATCAAACAAGGGGGCGATCAGCATGGGGTAGATGGTCATGAGGAACATGAGGACGACGAAGCAAAAGACCCACACCCACACGAAAAAGTATTGACCTCCGGCATGGACGATTTTAACAATCAGACCGACAATTGGGGAGGTGATGATGACGCTGACGATGATCTTCCTGATAAAGTCCTTGACAAAGAAGCCGTGTCATTCCTCGAGGACGAAGGTGGAGTAGATTGACAATGGAATTCCCACCTGGAGCAATTAAAATGTTAAATTAATGCCAGGAATACTTAATTATCATGATAATTAGTTGAATTTGAGGAGTACCGTGTTGTTGAACAGCATGGCGAGAATACTGAAGCAGATGCTCCGCCCAATCTCAACATCCCAGGTGGCTGGCCAGTACCCGAATCCGGAGAGCATGGGTCCAGTCAGCACCCACCCCTTGTAGAGACCTTCATAGTGGAGGAGAGCCTGTAAACCACCAACAAAACCCGATTAAACTTTATATTACACCCTTTTGTATCGGGATTATCATAATAATAACAACTCACCGTCAGCACGACCATCCCATAGAACTCGGACACGATGGAAAAGTTGTTCTTATCAATGCCATAGACTCGAGCCTTCTCAAAAGTCTCCAGTGTCATATGGTCCTTCAGCGGGGTAGGCAACTTATTGGCGCTCGTAAAATATATCCGTCTCTGTTATCAACAAAAACTCCATTAAAATCACATTTCATTTCAATCACTGATAACCCCATTGATAAGACAAAAATAACAAGTCCTTTCTTACCTGACGTATACAAAGGTACAGCTCAAACAAGTACTCAACCCAAATACAAACTATAATAGTCCAGTAAATGGAGGTGGGTGGTATCGACTCAAACATGGTCTGCAACTGGGTTATCTGCTCCCCAATCCCCATCCTGACTGCTGACAAGAAAGTGTCACTAAATAATCACACAAAGCAGTAACTACTCCCCTCAAAACACAAGTTACTCCAAGTTACTGCTCACTCCAAACTATTTAACGCCTCCTCATTTCCCCCTCCAGTTGTGCTAATTAACTAACTCTACAAATCTTCAAATAATTATTTGTTTCCTTCCTTCCGTTTCTCCAGAATATAATGAATGAATGAGCTGGACAAAAAGTGACAATCAAAATCATCAGCAAAATGCCAAGTAATCTCCTCGGCACTTTTAAATTCACCCGCGCTGTCTCACCCTACCCTGAAACTATAGTAATTCACGTAGAGCTAAAAACTGCGATGAGAAAACCCGCGCGCTTTTCAAAATGGGCAAAATAGGGGAAAGTGCATTTGGGCATAGTAAAAGCACGCAAAGTATATCTCTATCCTCCTCATTCTGAGTTGTCGTTTGTGAGACGAACAAGCCGCTTTCTAAACAACAAACTGACGGAAAACGCTAATTTTATTCAGTTTTTTAAGCAATTAAAGTAAATTTTAGATGAATTGTTAAGTCTAGTTTTGTTTTAACCTTTGTTTTATCAGTATTATCTTGTTTTAAGTCGGAATCAAAGGTTTAAAGTTAGAATTATCAAGGTTGAAGGTGAGCCGAGTTTGAATAATAAAATTTTAAAATTATTGTGATTTATATTAATTAGTTGGGTTTTCTTTAAGGTTACAGGTTAAGGAGGGTTATCAGCCGTTGGTGAAGCTTGTTGGTGCCGGATGAAGATCAAAAGAATGGAAAAAACAAGAACACCACCTCAAACTAGTTTCGAAATTTTGCCTGGTTCCTTTGGAGTGGGGTGGAAGAAGGAGGTCAAGATCTGATTGGAGTCCCCTCCCCCTCTTCCCCTGAGAAGTGTGCCTATTTTTTCCAGTCACGTCATTATCATCTCAGTTTATTCTGAACAGTACCATTTGAAAGTCTGACTACCCAACAACGATGGAAGTTACAAAAGACAGTAAGTTAACTACAAATTCATTTATTATGAGTCATGATGATGCTTATCTATAGCTGATATCCCTTTTTGTCTCCAGATTATGATGATCTTCTTCCGGAAATCCTGGAGGGGATCGAGAAGTGCACGTTTATCGCACTCGACACTGAACTCACAGGTCTTCATCCTACGGACCAAAAAGAGAATTATTTTGACTCTGTTGAAGAGCGCTATAAAGTCCTTCGCAAGTCAGCCTCCCAGTTCCTCCTCGTCCAGTTCGGTTGGTGTTGTTTTTCTACGACGAGGAAGCTGATGAGTTTACCCACAGGGCGTACAACTTTTACATCTTTCCAAAGCAGTTCTCCACGAATGCTCCGAATGTGCGGTTCCTCTGTGAGGCGTCATCCCTCGAGTTCCTCTTCTTGGGGGTTTGACTTCAACAAGCTGATCTACAAGGGGATCCCATACTTGACGCTGGCTGTGGAGCAGAAAATGAAAGACACTTATGATAAGAAGCAGCTCTACTTGGCGGAAGAGAATTCCACTCCACTACCAGTACCTGAAAATCTCCGCAAGTTTATGGAAGAGACGCAGTAAGTTGTAGTTAATCGTAAAACATACTAAATTAATAATTGATATGTATTTCATAGACTTTTATTAATTACTCTAGGCAGCAAGTGAAGACCTTGGTCGCAGGTGGACTGAAAGAGCTGCTGTTAGAAGATCTGAACCCGTTCCAGCGCAAGCTAATTTTCAACAATATTAAACCAAAGTTCAACGACCTGTATTTCGAAACAGTCCTCCGAGAAGACGACATGGACTCATCCTCCGTCTCCGAGAGTGACACTGAGTCGAGCCCCGCTGGAGCTACCAAAACCACCCCTCGCGCAGCGTCAGCCTCCACCGGGCGCCCCTCCAGAAGCCGCATTCTTCGTGTCGCCAAAATGACTGAGGACGAGCGCAAAGCTAGAGAAGACGAGAAGAAAAAGCAGCACATGCTGAACATCAACAAAGGGGTCGGCTTCTCCAAAGTTATTCGCAAAATTAGTGAATCTGGAAAGATCTGTGTGGGGCACAACATGATCTTAGACATTGCCCACAGCATCCACCAGTTTGTGGACGATTTACCAGAAGACCTCGCCACGTTCAAGGCCCTGGTTCAAACTGCGTTCCCTAATTTGGTGGATACGAAGCTGATGTGTTGTACTCACCCATTTCGGGAGCTTTTTAGCAGTTCAGTGTTGGGGGATGTGCTGAAGAGGGTGCAAGATGACCCATTTAGTCTTCCAATTATCAAAAAGGAGTCGAGGGAGAGCAGTCTCAGTTATGAGCTGGCTGACCTCAAAAGTCATGAGGCTGGATATGATGCCTTCATCACAGGGGTGTGCTTCATCGGATTATGTCAGTATTTGGGAACTCTTCAGATACCCAAGAAGAAGGTTGTACTACCCAACTCACCACTTGTGATGCCGTTTTTGAACAAGTAAATCTAACTTTTGTGTTATATAATAATTCACTAGAATTTACGCATATCCCTGAACTTTTTCCCATAAGTGGTGACCTAGTGTCATACTGCTTGTGTTGTAAACGTCAGGGAAAGTAAAACTGCATCTTATTCAGTGGTGAAGGCTTTCCTATAGTCTTTCCTACGTATTGATGCAAACAAAAACAACTCATTTCCTTTTTATAGCAATGTATTCTTGGAATAATCTAACATTTTCTGATTTTTTTCTTCCAGACTCTACCTCATGCGTATGTTGGATATAACGTACATGAACATTTCCGGTACAGATCTTACACCCCGTCGTGATCACGTATTTCACGTCAACTGCCCGAAAGAGTCCACCACCAAAACCATTCTCAACATGTTCAGCCCCTTTGGCCAAGTTCAAGTTTGGTGGCAGGATGACCATAACCTCTTCGTCTCCCTTAATGATAAGGACCAGGCGGCTCTGGTGATGAATAACATTGAGACGGAAGGCTCAATCAAAGTTGTGCCCTTTTGCCAGTACCAAACGTCAGTCAAGGAGAAGAAACGACCGCTTCACAGGGACAGCCCGGATAGAGCTGCCTTTAAAGTCACTGAGACGAACCAAGATGCGTCAACTCCCATCTCCATTTCTAACTCGAGTGGACGTCAGCATTCCTCCAGCGAAGGGAGCTCGTCCCCGCCTTTGGAAAGTGTTCAAAAAAAGAAGAGACCTAAGACTGAGTTCGTTTTTAATTCATATTAATTTCTATTTCATGATAATTATGAAAGCTAATATGGTATCTATTTGCTGTTTACAGGTCCAGGTCGTTCAAGAAGTCAGCAAAGCCTGGAAAGGGAAGTGGAGGCAACGGGAAAAAGGAAGCTTCGCATTTCGACGAACCTTCTAATTGGGACTGATCAAAAACTCTTCTCCAGAAGGATAATTTGTGATTAGATAGCCTAAACTCGGATTTAAATGAACTGATAATGGCATTTACAAACTAAGTATAAAAAAGTCAGCAATTTTTTAAACTGATGTTAATATACAAAAATCATGTAAAATGTATTCAAAATATCTGCTATTGTGTATGTCTACAATGCGAACAGATCACAAAGAAACCGACTATCACAAAAAAATTGTCATCATCAAAAAGATTAACCCAACTTGTATAAATTCTTAGATAATTATGATTGAACATGCGTATTACCAGCTAACGACAAAAAATAAATTCGCCTTCGTTTTCGTTAAGTGTTTAGATTTAGTATGAGAGATAGTAGATAAGATGATTATTGTTGAGATGAGGTTTTTCATTTTTTATTTTAATTTACTCAAATAGTGCTCGTCACGCTTTAAGTTAGTACAATAAATGAACGTTTTCTATTTAAAATATTCTTAACTAAATGGGTATAAAAATATATTACAATCCAAGCACACTTTCATTTACTTCGTCGCTGCCTACTTCTTTTGCAACAATTGCGTTGGCCATTTCTTGGTCAGGCTCATCATGCCATTCCATTTTGAGAAAGTCTTGAGCTCTGCTATCAGACAGGTTATCATTTCCCAAGGGATCCTCAGTGACCTCCACTTTTGCTGGACGAAGGAAGATTGATATGTCCTCCTCCTCTTCATCCCCATACTCTTGTTTCTCCGCTTTTTCCTGCTGATCTGGCTGTTTTTGAAGCTTTTGTGACTTAATCCAGCTCTCCACCTCGGTCAAAATCTTGTGACAAAAGCTTCTCGCGCTGGGAGCATCCTTGAGAACTTTATCAGCGACTTCTTTCTTGAGGGAGTCTTGTAGAAGCTGTCTGAGTGATGGAGGAATTGAATCGGGTCCTTCATTCTCAGGGCGATTGGCTGTGGCAGTTGAAGAGGTGTCTGAAGAAACAATACCATCATAATCATGACCTGTCGGTAGGGGAAGGCTAAGAATCTAGAGAAATAGACAGTCTACCTGCTGTAGAGGAACTCGGAACAGGCTGAGGTGGCACAGGAGAGGAGATCAATGAAGCTGCTGCTTCTGCTTCGGCCCCTGAGCACTTGAAGCTAGAATTAATGGGGTGGAAGATGTAGCCTGAAGTTGAAGCACTGGAACTGGTGTCACTTGAGTCAACAAACTGAAAAGTTCAAAAATATTTATAATAATCCAAAAGTTATCTGAATAATAATAGTTATTATGTATTTCAAAACTTACTAAAGTGGACCAAGACTCTTGGGCTGTCTGATTGGCTTCACAGATCCCGTTTTACTCAACACCTGTTGGTTAACTAATGTCGGCACTGCATCCTTTTTGAGCCTCATCCGAACCATCTGACGTCTGGAAAAGTGGAGGTTACACACTCTCATTTGCGTCGTAATTTTGGTGTCTTCAAGCTTGAGGCTCTTCACCCAGGCTTCCCTTCTTCGGGGGGAGGTAGGAATGGAATAAAAAGTTTTATAAACTTTGGTACTCGCGTCGTCGACATTGTTCTTGCGGCACGCAATACAATAATTATTAGTCCTCGGCATTTTCAATCCTTCTCGTTTCAATATAACAAAAGTTGGAACACGTTCTTATAGGCGAACCCTGCAGCCACAGAGGCATACCCTCAGCACAGTTACCCCTCAGCACCAAAACATACCCCTCAGCACCAAAACATACCCCGCAGCACCTAAATATACCCCACAGCAACCAAACAAAGCCTGCAGAAAATGAAAGTACACAGGCTAGATGCTGATGTGGCTAAATGCTTCTTTAGCGCGTCCAGTTGCTGGGCCCGCACTCAAAAACCAAAATAGACTAGAGGAAAAATGAAGTATTGACATGGTAAATTTGACTCCTAGTAAGGTACGGTGCCAATAAAAACCAAAAGGGTCTGGAGAGTAAGCTGAAAGCATGGACATGGGTGGCATGGGACGCGCTTGGGAGGTCCAACGCCAATCCAGCAAGGCTTTACCGTCCCTTTAGTTTGGAGTCCAGGGCCCACTTTCGGTTCAAATTCGGGAAAATGTTGAACTTGCATGCTTACCGTCCATGTTGGTGGCTACAATAAAAACCAAAAGGGTCTGGAGAGTAAGTGAAGTATGGACATGGTGCATAGGACCCTTGGGAAGGTCCAGCGCCAACCACAAGATTTACCTCCCTTTTGTTTTGCGTGCCAGCGCCCATTCGCGGTTCAAAACTTCGGGAAAATGTTGAACTTGCATGCTTACCGTCCATGTTGGTGGCTACAATAAAAACCAAAAGGGTCTGGAGAGTAAGTGAAGTATGGACATGGTGCATAGGACCCTTGGGAAGGTACAGTGCCAAGCGCACAAAAGATTTTAGCTTCGCCTTTTTGTTGGCGTCAGGAGCCCATTTCCGGTTCAAACTTACGAAAATGTTAACCTGGCTTGTTTACGGTGCCATGATGGTGCAGCCATTGTAGAAGGCCCCCGGGTCCCCGCCCGCGCCAAAGGGGCTGGAGACAAAGTCGAAGTGTGGACCATGGTGGCATGGGAACCGGCCCTGGGAGAGGTACAGTCCCAACCACAAGATTTACCTCCCTTTTGTTTGGCGTCAGGAGCCCATTTCCGGTTCAAACTTACGAAAATGTTAAACTGGCTTGTTTATGTTCCATGTGGTGGCGCCAAGTAGAAACGGCAAAGGTGGCTGGAGCAAAGTGAAGTGTGGAACATGGTGCATGGACCCCTGGAAGGTACAGTGCCACTAGCAAGGTTTACCACCCTTTAGTTTGGAGTCCAGGGCCATTTTTACCCCAAATATTTTAATAACACTTAGGCTTAAATGGGGGTCCCAGCGGATTTACCCCGGCCTTTTAGTACATCCATAATCGATTACAACATTTTATTTGTTTAATTGTAGGCAGTTCAACATATTTTGTCCCAATGAGAATTTAATTTTTTATGGACGCAATTCATGAAATATGGTGGGATGACGCATTACAAGTATGCTCCCTTGTTTTGAATGCATTTACTTTAATGTACATGTATGTGTGAACACTGCATTCTAGGTTTGGTTCTAGTTTGTTCGTCTATGCAAAAAGTTGATATTTGTGTTTGGGATGTTTGTAGTAATACTGCTTAAAGTACTTGCATGATAGTGTGTACAATTGTATGATTAAAATTGTAAGCACATCTGTAGATTTAAATTATAATGCAACATCATTTCTTCGGGATTTTCTTCATCTTACTTCCATTGTAGATTAGAGCATTCGTGAATAATGTTATGAATATAATGTTGAAAAAACCGATCATTAGCTAACGATCATATCAAAACGTAGAATCATACTGATCAGAGTGTGCCAATTGTAGACATAAAACCAGTAATAATTTTATTATTGTCAAGGTAGAAGCCGCTGACGTGAGTTGCCCCTCTTTTGGCTATTTCGTTCTCATCGTAAGGTACTGTGCTTTTTAGCCAACTAGTCCTACCAGCGGAGGAACTAACTGTTCCAAGCAAGAAGGAACCTTGTCTCGTCCCTAGCTTTCAAAATGAGCGACGACGAAAACAAGTTTTGTCTAGCAGTTCTTCAGAGAAGAAGAAAACACCAACCAAACCGAAAGCAGAAACAACCAAAAGAAAGTGAGAAAGAGGCTTTACGAATATACACCAACTGATATAGAGAATTCCAATGTGAAAGACAAGGGAAAGCTTCGTAGCCGGGTCGCAAGGGCCGTGAACACCAAAAGGTACCACAACAAGGGTAAATTTCAAATTTCAACCCTTACTAGCTTTTTCCAGGGCTTCTTCAAAAAACCTCGCCAAAAGAAAAATGCGCTTTCATTCTTGAGGGGTGCACCTCATATCATGAATGGGTTGAGCACGCACTGTCCTGAACTTTTCGAGTATCTGTTGAAGAAATTTGATGAGTGAGTCGGTAGTATTATACATACAGTGTGAAAGTTATATATCCCTTGCATATTTAAGTAAATATTTCATTTTTCTCTTATGATTTATCATTTATAATGTATTGAGTTAATAATTATTAATTTCACAGTGCTAGTGTGTTTATCCGAGTGTTTTCAAATTACCAAGATTATTGATTAATCAACTAGTGAGTTTAAGATTTTTTTTTTAAAGTGAGTCCGATTGAAGACGGTGTTTGCGAAACGTATGTCTGTGATACAGTATGAGAAAGGTTGCTTGTAAAAGTATAATAATTGAAGTGAATGTTCTGAAGATGATGGTTGATGTCGGTATAATATCTTTGTACAAATCTAAACGATGATCTGATGTAATGTA
>LJIJ01001528.1:0-41972 GCA_001718145.1 Orchesella cincta
CTGTGGCTGGGGGCAACTAGGGCCTTTTCTCATTCCCTGTGGCTGGGGCACTAGGGCTTTATCATTCTGTGCTGCGCGAAATAGGGCCTTTTATCATTCTCTGTGCGGGCACTAGGGCCTCTATCAGTGTCTGTAGTTGAGAGCACTGGAACCTTTATCAGTCACCATTCCTGAAGGCACTGGGCTTTTTGTAACTTTCGGGCTAAATCAACCTTAAAAGCCGAAGACTGGAGGGCCCTTCGGGCCCCCCAGGCCCTTTGGCCCGGGTGCGGCGCACCCCCTGCACCCCCTACTTCTCCGCCACTGCTTTTGGATGGCTGAAGATCCTTTTATTGCACGCAGGTGAACAACTTAAAAATGAGTGTTCCTCACGCTCTTTCAACTGACTTGCGTAAATTATTTTACAACAGCTAAACGATACGCACAGAGAGATTCACACTACACCATAAATATTGAATAGGATTACGTTACTCATTTGCTATAGATCCTTAAGTGAGTTTTCAACACCACCAACGTCTAACACCACGTTAACGAATAACCCGAAATGATGAAGTTGGGAAAATATATCGTGTTACTATCAATCGTTGCGTTTTTAATTGTGTTCTTTCTGTTTCCAAAACCATTTTGTGCATCTTCTATTTTGGGAAATCTCGTCAGAACAATTTACAACCAGATGGAACAAGCAAATCTTCTCAGCTTACGAAACAAGTCAATAATATATCGTGTCAAGACACTGACATAAAGTTTGGTCACAACCAACACGAGCAAAATCCAAATCATGCGTATGAAAATACGCTTAGGATTTGGAAAAGGATTTAGACGAACTGATAACAATGATGCGAGGCTACGCATACACACCAAAATTTTCAAGCTTTGCAGTTCTTCACGATCTGTATAGACATGTTGCAAGTCACGTTCAAAACTTCCCTACCAAGATGGCTATCAAAGTAAGGTATTCCTCTGCACGTTCCATGTAATTTTTCAATGGCAAGGATTTTTGCCTCAGACACTTATCTGTACGTCGTACATGTAAACAATTGTAACGATTTTGTATTTTGGGGTAATGTAAAGTTTGACTAGCTTTAGCTTGTTGGATTGATGTTTTCAGTTTTCTTGGTTAATCTCAAAATATAGGTTGCAAATGCCCACCCACCACTTCACAGGCTCACTGGAAACTCGTTCTAAATCGGATGCAATATCGTTGGGAATTGCTGTGGAAGAAGTCTGCCCAAGGTGTATCCTTTCCCATTGTTTCGAATGTGCCTACGGATAAAACTTGTGCTGAATGATTGCCTCTATCCCAATTTTGCTTGTGAAAAACCTGTTGGATCTAGACAGGAATTGCTGAGAGGTAGAAATGTTTGATTCACGAGGTCCTCCGTATTTTTAGTTTCAAGTTCAGTATCAATGTTCGGCTGTAGCGTAGGCAGTTTATTAGACAGTAAATTATGTGATGTACGTGGCAGCCAACCCACATTATCTACGCAAAATCATCAAGTTTATTATAAATTTCAAATAAAAGAAAATGTAAGAAATTCAATAAATTCGTTTGCTTACATTTATCGACGTTGCACAAAAGTTTCTTTGCTGTTGAACAATTCCTGGGATTTTGCAGAATTTGAATACGCTTTTGTACAATTCGCCCCAGTTCAGCTCTTTCCTGTTTTTCTGAACTCTTGAATTACAATACGTGAAACAGTTGAGGTTATCCATTCAAGCAAAATATTTCTGGCTTCAGATGAGGCCTAAAGTTATTCAAGAAGCAAAACAAAGGGTAAACAAATCAATTTTGAAATGGAATATTTTTGCAAACGAAGTTAGTGCTCAGAAAGCTGAGACTCGTAATCGATTTAACAATGGAATCATTGAGATTTTGACAGATGTAATGTTTTTAGCTGATTGTGAGTTTGTGGTGTGTACCTATTCTTCCAATATTTGCTTGTTGGTCGCTGAGCTCAAGGAAGCTAAAGCTGAGGCAGAAGGAAAAGTTGCGTCTCTAGATTATGCGTATCACTTCATTGCCATGTCTCCAGCAAACTACCCACTATGGCGTCGTGGTTCAAGCGAGATTCCTCACACACGGACGTCAAACCAGGAAATTGAGTTGAAAGTCGGTGATTTGATTATTTCAATGGAACCAGGTCTTGGAAACGGAATGTCACGCGGAAGAAATCAAAGAACCAACCATGTGACTTATAAACCAATAGTAAATATTTTTAAAGCTAAAATATTATACAAAGTTATGTTGTAATTTTAAATTCAATTTCAGACTGGCGTCTATCCGACGTACAAAACAAAAACTATTACGAAGAAGTTCGGTTTTCCCCAACAAAAATTTTGGAGTTCTGCCGACGACTTTTAAATTAATTTTTATTATTTCACATATGGATTTTATATTTTAACCATACCTTACCATGTATAGAAAGGTCAAAGTAATACTTTTATTTAGTTTTTTTAAAAATCGAGGAAATCGATTATGGAAAACATGTTTGCTTCCCTTTAAGCAAAAATACATACCAATGCTTTAATGTTTTAAAGGCAGAATGTTTTTCGACAAGAACAGTAGACCTCGAGCATTCACTTGGCATGCAGCAATGTTTTGTGTTCCTTTGTATTTTTAGAAGCAAGCTGTTAAAATTGCTGTATTTTTTTGGAAGGAACCGTGTTGAAGAGTAGACTAAAATACACTTGGAATTATAGTTCTAAACCTCGGCTGCATTATGCTCTCCAAACATTACTTTCAACTATTACGATTTCATATAATATGGGCACAACTGCTTTGGTCCTGTCCATTTTCCTGGGACGCTTCCAAAAACCAACTGGTAGTTACACGGAAGAGCAACATAAAATTTTTAATTTCTTTTCTTAATTATTCGCTACGTGTAATTTTCGTTTTTTGGCGCACCTCAATCAAGTTTGCCTCACAAAACCAGTCATTTCTTTACATTGATATCGCTAGTTGTTTTGCAACCGCAACCATTTGGTGGATTCTCGTTGTACCCCTCTGGAAATCTACACAACTATCCCTTGTATTTAATAGCAGTACTAAGTTTTTCTATCGTATTCAAAGTAAGTAGTTTACAAATTAAGTTATAAACAGATACTACTGTATGCTTACATGATAAACTTAAAATTTCCAGAAACATATATGAACACGTACGATCCAAATACATGTTGCTCAACCATGTGGCTTGACAGTGTACACATTTTTCTTGGCTTCATTCTACCACTATTGGGTTGTTTTCCGAGTCTTCAAGCCTGGAAACATCCAGAGTGGCACATGTTCGCTACGTCGATGCTACCGCGCTATATTTTTTCTTCTTTATTAGGACGTCTCCTGTGCATTCTACATGCAGTTCACTTTACTCAACTTGCCCAAATGATGTACTCGAGCATCGTCGTCTTAATTGATTTGGTCTGGAGGCATACACACATTTTCCTATTAGTCACGAAAGAGTTCATCTGCCAAAAAAACGCAGGTGGTCGACCACTCCGCTTTCAAAAGGCAAACAAAACCTTCCGATCCTTTACAGACTTGCCACTGCTATATAGAAGCCAACAGATATTGGTCATATTTATACTGGAAGCAGTTGAAAATGTCATAATTCCACTACAAACCGTTGCCTCCTATATGATCGCTTATTGTTGTTATATACTCATTAAGCATGGTGGAGAAATGCCAAGATCGTATTTGATTGTAACTGTTGTATATATTTTTTTGTTTACACCAATGGCATTTATTCTTTTGAACTTTTGTGCAACCCTTTTTCAGTTGAGTAAGACTGGTATAGCGTCAATAGCTAGTAGGGAGGATTGGGGAGGAAAGCGTGAAAGAATGTACATGAAAAGGTTTGCAACGTCATGCAGACCTCTGAGCATCGGATGTGGTAATGTGTACGTGATTCGTAAATCATCTGTGCTGGAGTTTTTCCTGTTTGTCACCTGTGAAACATCTAAGTTACTTTTAGGAACATAATAGCCGCAACTGTATGACTGCTTTTATCATTTCAGAAAAATTACAAAACTGAAGAAAATGATTTTTGGAAACACAATTAGATTGAATGAAAATGTAGTAAAAAAATCTATATTCAATTTATTACTAAGATAAAAAATGACGTAAAAGCTCGTGTCAAGATACATCCAGTTTATTCAGTTTGGTTACTTATTACCTGATACTTATGCATTTATTTATCGAGTGTTTTGTTATTGAAACTCCGTCATTGAATGTACAAACTTGTGGAAAATTTGTTGCATAATAAGACTGGCCAAGAATCGAACATGTTACATATGATCTTTTATGAGATAACAAGGTAATAGAAAGGCATTTGACATACTGTAGTCATGTACTGGGCTCCGGATTATTGAAATTTTACTACAGTGTGCACTACTAAATTTAAGTAGGTTTAAATATATTAGAACGTAGATGGTAAAGTCCAACTTGCGTGTGGGTATAGAAATGGAACATGGCAATGGAAATTATTCTTTGCATGTGGGGGAACCAGATTTCGGAGGAAACATACGGACAAGTTTCTGCTCATGGCATAAATTCAACTTCGATAAAATCCAATTCAGTAGCTCATAAAAGTTGTTGTGCAATGCACTTCCTCTTTGTACAAATTGTTTCCATTTTGTCCTCAAATGGAATGGTGTCCAAAAATTGGAAAATTCTCACAAAGGTTCAAATCCAGCTAAATTCTAGCCCGGTAATCAAACTCCAATTACCAATACCACTATTATCAACTGTGTAATCCATTATCCCTTAATCCGACCTTCAAATGTTTACATTAGGCTACTCTGGGAAGGTGACATTGATATCTTGAATTTATAATTTTTCAGCTTCAAGGTCAGTCGTAAATTAAATTCCAGTGTGGATCCATGATGTTCCTAGCTTTGATATAGCAGCTGCTTTCCAATAGCTTAAATTGAATGTGCCAGAATACTTATAATCATGTCGATATCTTATATATTGTTTATGAAACCGTTCCTCTCTTTGCATGTTAACCAAATTCATGAAAACAAAAACATTGTATCAAAACGCATTTATTTAAATTCACCTGTTTTTGTTAACACAGTGAGTATTGGTTATTGTACTTTGTCTAATGTTTTAAAAGTAAGCTGTTTTAAGCTTTCTAAACACAGTTTTGACTATGTCATGGTATAAGAGAGTAAATCAACTTTCATAACGCTTTGTTTATGTAGAGTCAATTCGCCCGCTTTTACCAAATTCTGTCACATATTTTTCTCTAACAAATTCTAGTTATGGAAACTATTTACCATTTCAGGTCTGTATTAGCATCGATTCGTTTGCTGGAACCAAATTACATGACAATTTTTTACAATTCGTTTGCGAGCTATGTTTTAAATACCTTAGAAAATTAAGAGCACCTACCAGGAAATTGCTTAGAACTCTATATGAAATGATGATGACCATGATAGCTTTTTTCATTTTCTTTTAATATATGTGGTGTTTGAGCAAACCTAGAGCTTCTGATTACCCATAGAAAACTAATTGACGTGAAATTAACATTGGGTCAGATTTAAAATTGATGACGATGCTCAATTGGTATTTTTCAAGTGTAACTAAGCGACGCCATTAAAAGTAGTATATTCATTTTCTGTGTTTGCCTAGAATGGTTCTTAAGATTTCCCTTCCTCTTGTACTTCATCGTAGACCAATATCAAACGTCATGTGTATTTACGTACGTAAAAATTCAAAGCTAGTATTAGAACATTTTTCAAAGATGATTACTTTTTAATAGGTCCGGAGATATATATTTTAAAACATGTATTATATGTATGCAAAATATACCTGAAAATCTTTAAAATATACCTTAAAATATACCAAAAAATCAGTAAATATGACTATATATACCTAAAAATCGCAAAATATGAAAATATACCGAAAATGCTAAAATATATCTGAAAATAATCTGAAAACAGAAAAATATGTTTAGCCAATGCAAGCATGTAGAAATATATATGTTGGTTTATCAGTCAAAAATGATGATTTTGACTTTCATAACCTAGATATTATTAAGTAAAATATTTCTTTAACTTTACTATGCTTAGAATTTTCTTGTTTTGTATGCAACATTAATAAAAATTCGAACCTTTCCTAAAAACGGTTATTTTTCATACGATATATGTAAAAACCGCCAAAATATATCTAAAATATGCAAGTATACCTAAAAAAACCCAATATGCAAAAATATACCGGAAAAACTTGGTCTCAATCGACCTATTTTTATGCATATTGTTCATCAATGCCAAATGACATATCTGTCAGTTTACGACAAAAATATCAAATCATTCCGGACCTACCCTATTAAGTTGAATTTATGTTAATTCTTGGTCATAACTAATTCCGATTATTTATGGAATATATTAATCAAAGTAGTTGATTACATATACTTGACAAAAATTAAGGAATGAACTTAGAATATATTTTAACAATTTTTGCGTTTTGCTAGCAATTATTCGTCGATCCCACCAGTTTCCTAAGGCAATAGGATCTTACTTAATAAAGAACTGGCATTATTTAGTGATTGCAGTGTGAATTTTAGTATTCAACAGAGTAAAGTTTTTTGGTAAGTAAACGTACAGCAAAATATTTCTTACATTTAATCTAATAGTCACAAAATTGTTGAAATAGAATGGAAGCGTTCATGGAGAAATCATTGGAAATGGAGCCGTTTGAATTTCCTATTATTGCGTCCCGCTTTGACTACACCGTTAGAAATAGTTCTATGCTGTTAGGCGGCAACATGCAGTATTATGCAACGAACTATACACTTTTCATAACAATTTTACGACGAATTCAAATTTTTGCTTCCCCGCAACAAAAACTTAATTGTTTTGTACAAGTGTACATTGACCCCAAGGACTGCATTCGTTGGGAACACTTACAGATTTAAAACGTTGATAAATTTCCTCTGACAATAACTGTTCCTATTATAGACACCGAATTACACAAATAAAGTTCATGATCACAATGCTAAAATCTGGGATGTCTTTTGTTCATGTTCGATCTGCCAGACAAAATCATTCTACAAATCAATGACAGTAAGGAAGGGACAAAGCTTTCCTTCCTGATATATTTGGAAGCAGAACTCACACTTTAATTGCGTTTGCTAGCACTGCCGCTCTGAAACGACAAAAATTGGATTTTGTTACAAATATTCCAAAAGAAACGCATTTGAAATATTATACAACTTGTCATGACATGCTGGACTACAGCAAAACTGGAGTTTCTGACGACGGTTGCTGGTCACTTGACTTAGTTTTGGTGAGTGTGGGAATGACAATTTTATTGATGCAACGCCACAATATATAATATATAAGTAGTTATCAAAGGATAAAATCGTTTTTTGAAAATTGCGAGTAAAGTTCCCCCAAAAATGATGCTGGAACCTAAACTCAAAAACTCGTACAACTTCAACAATCAGGGAAGTGACATAACTTTCAAAAAACTGAAATTCACGAAGTTTCATTTGGAACTGCTAAGTGCCATTGCCATTCACTACGCGTTTTCCAAACTTTCATATATTGATTCAAACTCACGCTTCATTCAGCCATTTTTTTACTCAGCTTTATCATGATCCAGAGGTTTTGCAACTACAGAATTTTCTTACTTTACAGAAGCAATGGGGATCAGATTTATCACCTGTATTCCTACAGAAACTACATTTTTTTCTTTAATGGATATATTTCAGCTTTTACTTAAACAACATGGTTGATGCTATACTTTTTTGCGGCACTTGGAGTGGTATATTTTTGTATCGAACCATACAAATTCAAGGTCCGTTATAGGAGATTGGTTTGTGTCGGTTTGCATACCAGATTATTCTTGGAAGGGAATAAAGGTATACATCGAGTACGTTGGGTAGGCGGTTCCTGGATATTAGCTGCCCTTGTGGTATTGATTTCTACAGTTAATTAAGAGCAATGAAGCTCATATTTATTTCATATCAAACTCGACATCACCTCATACATTCACAAGAAAGATGTGTCAGCACTAGCTTGACACACACACAATAATATGCTAAACATACAAAACATCTTTAACATGATGTCATTATTCATATATAATATTATGTGGACGTTTGTGCATTGACATATCATAACATAAATATTCAATTTTCAACCAACCACTGCCCAGACAATGTCTATCTGTTTGTTTAATAAAAACAATATCCGAAGAAGTGTAAATGTCAACTTAATTACAACGAAACAAAGCAAAGAAGTAAAAATGGAAAAAGAACAGTATACGAAGCATTTTGAGAGTCGTAAAATTTCACCAGTTCCGATCAAATAATCGTAACGAACAACAAAACGTAAATAGTAGCATGTCAGAGGTAAACACTGGTAGTTTTTATTAATTACAAATTTTAATATCCAGCAAAGCAACATTTCTATACCTTAACACTGCCAAACAAACGACACAAATACTAATACGAATTAAGTCCTTAAATCTGACCCTCCAATTCACATACTAAATATCAGCTACAGTTTAAAAGGTTATACTAGTCTCAAAATCCCGTAAGTATAGTAACCAATCAGAAGTAAATTTACCATTTGTCCAAAACAAACGCAGAGCATAACTAGGGGAGTTACCTATTCGACAAAGATAGCGGCTCCGATATTTACCTTAGAGCTCGGAATAACATTACATTCCTCTTTAAAACTTCCTTCGATTGCTAACCTGACAGTTTAATTATGCCATAATTACGTTGAGTAATCGGACCTTGACATTACGTCGTTATTGCTATCGTTAAAGGCACTTCGTTTTAACACGCTCTGTTGCTTGATTGATTTCTGGCGATGATGGTGATAATAGAAGAAGATTCATGACTTTGTCATTGTAGCTCCAACGCCGTTCTTAATTAGCTTTTTGTACGAAGCGAGGGCAAGACATAATTCATACAGATCTAAGGCTATGCATAGCAAATTCAATTTCATATATTAAGTCTATTATCCAATCAGGAGTAAATTTACAAGTTGTCCAAAACAAAAGCTGAGCATAACTATTGGGGTAGTCTTTTCTACAAAGTTTGTCACTCCTATATTAACCTTTAGGGGTTGGAATGACCTAACATATCTTTTAACAAGCTTCCTTAGATAGCAAGACGGATACTCCGTGTGGTTAGAAAGAAGCTTTTGCGCAATATACTCCAATGTCCGTGTTGATTCTGTATGAACTCCAGCAAACGTTCCAAAGCATACTATTATGGCTAAAATTGCATCTATACCAAGAGTTCCAAAGAGCAGAAAATATGAAATAGAAATCGTCGATCCCAAAGTGATGATTGCGTACAAGCAAGTCACAAACAAAAACGGCACAGCCAAAAATACCACATAAATAGTGACGTCTTGCTGAATTAAGTTGTAGATTTTAAGCAAAATCTGTAGCTCCCTGTATCGAAGCAGGTTGCATAACTGAAACCTTCTTTGCACCAAGGATTTTTGAAAGCAGATAATGTACTGCTTAAAACAGCAACATTGCAAGTAAGATATTTCCACCACCTGAAATACTCCACAACAGATCATATCAGAAAGAATCCAGTTGGATACCACCAGAGAAAGAGACAACTGCATCACAGAAAACCAGCTCCACATTGAACTGCTATCCGAATCCGAACATTCTGCAATGAAATTGTAAGCAAATGTAGCAGAAGTGCAGGGCTTGTTCCACCGTATTATGGAGTAAGCTGGGACTATCACCGGCATTGCAACAAGTCCACAAAGCTGAACGAATTGAATTGTATATTTTTCTAGTTCATGTAGACACCAGTATTGGTTATGCAGCTTCAAACGCTTTTCATATGCAACAATTATATTGAATAATTGGACCTCGACATCTCGGCGTTTGAGACACATCATTTTAACAATTACAACTCCGAGAAATATAACGGCCAACAGCATACTTTCCAAAGTTGATGCGAGATTCTCTTTTTTTGAACTGTGAAATATTTGAAACCAAAGGATAGTCGTAAATATGGAAGAGATACAAAGCTTTCTATACTGCAAAAAAAATTTGTTAGTTGTATCCAGTCTATCGCCGTCATTGGTTTTAATGAAAATAAACGGTGTTGTTCCAAACCAGTGCTGGAGCTTCAGGTGAAGACCAAAGCCTTTGAGAAAATTCTCATAAAGTAGCATTTTTAAAGTGGATATTTGATACTAGTTTTGCAGTAGTCAATATTGTGTCTTTGGAAAAAAAATATTTTTGTATGCTAAATTGGACAGCTTCTAAAATAGAACTAACCCTGGGGTGAATCAGAAAGGCTAGTTTAAAAAATATTGGGAATATTAGTGGTTCATGGAAAAGGAGGAATAGTCCAGGATAATTATTTTAATTTTATGCGACTTTCTCCGATAGCAGTATTTCTCTTAGTAAAAAAATATTTTAGATGGATTTCTGGAGATGACATTCGAAAAATATTTACGACTCTTGGATTATAACTCCTCAGAAAGTTAATTGGTTTTCACGAAGCGAGGCCAATAAAACGATAAGGTATGGAATCCAGCACTTAATCATTAAAAATATAATGAATTCTTTTCAAGAAACTTTTCACTTCGGGTTTGAGGTATAATATGGAAATGAAACCAGATCAATATAAAATTAAAAGGCAGCAGTAAAAACGAGATTCGCTGATTAATAGATGTTCCACATTATCGGTCACATGGAAAATCAATATATTCAACCAAACACATAGCTCGGGTGAAAACATTAATCATTAAATGTTTTCCGAAGTGTAATGAATTTCAAATGAATTACGTCTGGACATCCGAAAGTGGGTGGAGATTGATGAAGAGCTAAGCAAGGTAAACATATGCCATGAAGTCATCCGATTTGGCTGAAACGTTTTCACATGCCGTATTCAGTCTGTTAG
The DNA here is from genome assembly GCA_001718145.1 of Orchesella cincta. Taxonomy (NCBI): domain Eukaryota; kingdom Metazoa; phylum Arthropoda; class Collembola; order Entomobryomorpha; family Orchesellidae; genus Orchesella; species Orchesella cincta. The sequence goes on from LJIJ01001528.1 coordinate 10,893, forward strand.
GAGGACAAATAAACGGGTTAAGAATTTATTGGCCAAATTACTGCAAGTGCAAATATTTGCAGTACTTCCGTCACCGCAGACACCCCGGTGTGTTTTGATGGGAATAATTTTGGGACGCGGGAAATATAAAACTTTTAAGTCTACCCAGGTGTCTGCTAACTGAGATGTTAGTTAGATGCAAGCGCCGCTTAGAAGTAACCAGTTAGAAGCAAGTTTATCTCGCTCTATCTGGTTCAAGAAGTTGATATCCAGAACTTGACAATGGACGGATAATTCAAGACACTTGAAGACGAATATCTAAGTCAGGGCTCTGGGTACGAACACTGGACTGAAGGGCTTTTACTCATCGAGTTTCTACTTCATGGAGCCAAAATGGAGGGGTCAACTACAGGTTGGCTTGCTCACTTCCAACAAAATCTGCTGATAACCCTCTGCACCATATCATCCCCATTATCACCAATGATCTTCTTGTGTCATCAATTAATTACCAGGTAATCTATGGCTATTAACGTCAAAGTTAAATTATTGAAGGTCCAATCCAAACTTTTTTAAATTGTTTACAATCATTTATCTTCCTTGTTTCCAGGCTAAAGACAAATGTAAATCGGTTAACTAACAAGGTTTCCGGTAAAGAAAAAGGCTGGGGCTCATTTACTCACTGTTTGTTCAACTTTATGCTCCATTCAAATGCGAAGGCCGGGGGACCCTTTCAATTGTGCGGTCATAACTTAGTAGCGTAAAGTTGATTGAGAGTGAATCTAAGACATCCAAGATTCCAACTTGTTGAAGGAACTCTGTGAGAAGGCTACCTTGCCATAATTTCTCCAAAGTTGAATAGTATGATTCGTGAATTCGACGTTGGAGTGCGGAGGAAGAGTAGCTTATCAAAGCTTAAAGCTCAAGCGATGATTACTTATATCCATTTTATAGTTTTGAGTGTGTATGTTCAAATAAATAAAATGAAAGTATTAAAAACGTATCAAAGTTTTTAAATTACAAATCATTACGTTTCTGGCAAGGACTCTAAAAGTTTTCAAGGTATCTGCTTCTCCGTTTCCCACTCAGAACTCCTCCTAGCCAACCACTTGGTAGTTTTCATCTTTATCTGTAGCAATTGGATATCTGCAGCCGTGTTTCAGGAGTTCAGTGACGACATCATGGACAGTGCTTTCACCTTGAAACGCCGTATGGAGTGGAGTGTGTCCCTTTAAATTCTTAGCATTGACATCAGAGCAACTCAATGATAAAAACATTCTTAAACAGACAGGTTGTCCTGCTCAGCAGCTCCCAATGAAGTGGAGTTTCCTCCAGCTTATTAGAAATTGTCGCGAAATAGCCCCTAACTGTTGCATAGTTTTTCAGAAGCTTTCAATTTCGACTCCTCTTATGGTTCAGATATAACTGAGCACCATGCATTATCACTGCAGTTGATATCTGCTCCATGTTCTAAAAGTTCTTCCACGATTGTGGAGAGTATGTTTAAAGTTATATATAATACCGCAAAATGAAGCGGTGTGGAGTTCTTTTTTTCTTTTGAGTTGACGTCACATCCCAGCTCAATAAATAGTTTCAAGGCTGATAAATTCCCACTTTTAGCAGCCCCTATGGAGAACAGTTCAGGGGCGGACGTTGATGCCCCAATGTGCTCCGGGTGCAAAGCGATAGGTGCCCCCACATTTTACTGTGGGCTGGCATTTTGTACATAGCTAGTAATGATATGTTACAGCATAGGATTATCTAACTATTTAATCTTACATACCTTGACATTTTGAACTAAATTAAAAATGTTGTTCCGTAACCGTTGGCAGGTCGGAACCCTCGGGCGCCTGCTGCTGGCCCAAGGCGGGCCGAGGCGGGAGCTGGGGTATGGGTGTGTGATACAGACGTGATATTTGTATGAGAAATTCTGATAAGTGTTTAGTCTGTTCCCTAATTTATGATTCCGGCTATGATGCTTTTTTTACCCAAGTGTTATTTAATACAATTGACTATTATGTTATATTCCGATGCTAACGCTAGACAGTGTTCTTTTCCTCCAATGAGTTTGTACAGTCTTTCTTTGAGTTGCGATGCCTCTCAGCCTCATGTCTTCAAGAAGGACGGCCTTTCTTGTAGAATCTTATGTATAGTGTTTTCTGAATCTTGGGTTTATGCCCTAAAGGTTGTAACTTTGTCATTCAGTTCCCTTTCCACCTTATTCTTTTCTCACCAACTCCGTGACGGACGCGGATTGAAATATTTTTTACTTCCATTTTTTCATTTTAAGTTTTGAACGCTTTCTGTTCAAATAAATTCCTGACTTGATTCGCAATTAGAAACCTAGAATACCTGGTTTTTATCATAATCATTTATTATTTCTCCATCATTCCTAAACTACAGTATCAGTTCATACTTCCATCCAAATATTCAAACAACCGTCGATTATACTTTCCTAAGCACAATAAACTCGACAAACTTCAAAGTCCCCCTTCCTGTGGCATCTCCATCATTAGTTAACCCGAACTAAGATTTTATTAATTCTATATTTATGTGACTAGAACCTGCGAAAACTTTCATTTAAAAAGTAAGCGGAACGGCTTGTTTTGGCAAACGTTTCAATCAGAGTTTGTCAAATGTCAAGTCTTGGGGAGCACGTTTCGCTCCATACTCAATTTTGCCATTCCTATAAGCCGTTTTTCGTGACATTCTGCTTGCGTAAATAATTATCACCATTTATAGGAAGCCCAGAATGGATTGCATTGAATTGCCAGCAGATGTAAAAGTACTAGAATAAAATATAGTCAAACTGATTTCAAAAGTACGCCACTTTTAACTGGTAGCGATAAATCAATAAATAAACGTTTTTAGTACAAAGTTAAGTGGTTTTTAGAAGATAGCTCTATCCAACTATGAACTTCTTTCTGAATCACTATTTCAGTTGCCGTACTTTAGACTTTTTTGAATCACTTGTTAAACTTGCTATCAGTTTCTGACCTTAAGCCCTCATGGACTATTCTTCAACCGAAATTTAACCTAAATGAACAGAGACTAGAGAACTATCAGCTCGGCCCTGGAGGTACATGGCAGCTGCTTATCAGTCCCTGTGCCTGGGGCACTAGGAACTTCTACCAATTCTTATGCTGAGGGCACTAGGGTCTAATCATTCTCTGTGTCGGGGACACTAGGCGCCTACTTTCAGTCTCCAATGCTGGGCGGCATCTAGGGTCTTTTATCATGCGTCCCTGTGCTGGGGGCCTAGGCCTTTATATGTGTCCACGTGGGGCAGGGTCTTTTATATGTCTCTACCGCTGGGGCCTGGGGCCTCATCAGTGTCTCGTAGATTGATGTAGCTATGGAAACTTTAATCAGTCACCATTCCTGAACGGCACTGGGCTTTTGTAATTGTCCCGGCTAAATCAACATTAAGAGCCGAAGACTGGAGGGCCTTTCGGGCCCCACCAGCCCTTTGGGCCGGGGTGGCGGCACCCCTGCACCCTTCTTCTCGCGCCACTGGGAACAAGTTTCTTTATTTAAATTCGATATGTTCCAATCTGCCCCATATTGAATTAAAACACGAAGTAACGATTCGTCCCGTCCTCCGCTGATGGCTTCAAATATTACTGAGTCCCCTTCATTGTCCAAAGCGTTTACATCAGCCCCTTGCGTGATTAGCACCTCAATAATTTCATGTGTATTTATTTTGGAATACTTCACAGCGAGATGAAGTGGGGCAGAGTCGTCTTTATCTTTTGCATTCACATCGCATCCTTTAGAAATAAAATACTTTAAGCCATTCAAATTACCAACCTCTGCAGCAGAATGAAGGGCAGTTCTATCACTAAAACCTCGCTTATCAATATCCGCTCCGAAGCGAATTAGGGAGTCTAGCAGTTGTGAACTTCGGTGAAACAATGTGGCAAGAACAAGTACAGTATTTTTATAACTGTTTTCCGCATTGAAATCCACATTTATTGTAGAAAACAGTTTTAAACTTGAATCCAGTGCATCTAAGCATGTTACAGCTCTAGAAAGTGGAGTTTCCTGGAAACTGTCTTGAGGGTGAAATATTTTTGTATCTCCTCGGTTGCTCAGACAACGAAGTAGTTTATCGTATCCCTGAGGGTCAAGGTATTCGGCACATATATGCAGCACATTTTTTGATTGATTGTTGGTAGCAGAAACATCTACTCCAAGGTTTATTAAGAGTATAATTAGTTCTACATTGGCGTATGGAACCATTAATGGAGTTCGGTTAAATTTGTCCTTTTTATGGATTAACTGAGGATGCAATTCGACAAGCAAACGAATGATGCGTTGTCGCTCGATTACATCATTACCCTGAAATTTGCAGGTATGGATGACGCAGTGGTGCAAAATATTATCCAATTTAGAATAATGTAGTCTATCTTTGAAGGCGTGTTTTTCAAGCAAATAACGCATCACTGAAAAATCACCTCTCAACGCAGCGATATGCAGAACTGGAATTACATAGTAGGGATCGGATACAGACAGTTTAGCATGTTTAATCTGATTATCAGTTTGCCTAATATATTGTTCAATGACTAGCTCCATAATTTGAAATCCGGAAAATTTCACTGCTAGTCCCACAAAATGTCTTGATTCAAACAGCTTCGTTTGTCCTAAAGTAGATAATAAAATTCGGAGTAAATTGGGGAGATTTGCAATGACACTCGCTTGAAGGCATTTATCCACGTTATCTTTGGTTAGATTTTTGTTTAATATGGTTCTTAGACTGTTTTCAGAATTTTTCTTGCTTAATAGATGTTCCAGAGAATTGAAAAATATGTGGTTTTTAAATGTAAATGTTTCCATTTCTTCGGCTGCTAATCCTATTGAATGCCAAATTACAAGTTTTTTGCAATCAACACAATCATTAAAAATAGAACTTAGCATTCCGTTTAGTCTCAAATCTGCAAATTCTGATTTTTCAAAATTCAAAAGTAACTCGGAAATTAAGCACCATGCTAAATCACTATTCGTAAACACAAGTTTTCCATCATATTTTAATATTCCTGATTTCAGGTAATCGTCAAACCCTTTTACATCAATGTTTCTTGTGAAGTTTGGGAATAATGTATTCACTGCTATATGTTTCAGTTGGTTTCGCTCACTTTCACTATTTCCCAAAGATGAGAGAAGTTCACCCAAAAGATAATTACCTTGACTAATATGGGATAATACTTGTGCATCATTTGGTTTTTCCATTATCCTCAAAATATCAATGTTATAAGGTAGATGGTAAACTTGCCGAAACAACCTCTTAACTTCGAACAGTTTCAAAGAATCGTTCAGATTCAGAATATCTCGGAGAACTGGAAGTAATTCATGAATTGACACTGAAACATTTAAACGTTTGTGGTTACATTTGACAAATTTGAAATTGAATTCTACCATTATTTCTTCATTTTTACAGGTGCAGGATGGAAAACGTGTACAAAGATTTTGAGAGTTTCTGGAAACACATTTGCTTCTGTCAACCTTGTGCCCAATGTTGAATTTAACAATTCTGCACTCATCCCAACTTGTTATAGCATTTTCTATGAACACTTGGGAAATCTTTTCTAAATTGATAAATAAAGTTTCCGCTATATATGAAGTTCCATCAATTGTAATCGTTTTAGACTTTGATAACGTTATTACATCTTCCTTAACAACTTGAGCTTGTTTCGGTAGCCGTTTCTCTAGCAATTCCAGCGTCTGTTTTGATATTTTTCCATTCTTGTAACTTTCCTCTGCGTTCGAAATTGGGGTTCTGTTTAAGGTATCAACGGCATTGATATCAGCGTCATGTTGAAGAAGTGACTGCACAATTCTATAGCTATACCTTCCTGGAAGTCTCAACGCCAAATGAAGTGGCGTTTCTTTGTCATTATCAACAGCGTTTACATCAACTCCTCGCGAAATTAAGTAACGCAATGCACTCAAATTATCCTGCGATACAGCTTTGTGAAGAGGTGTCATAACGTATTTGCCAACCCGTTTGTTAATATCCGCACCAGAACGTACAAGGGAGTCTAATAAACGGGCACTGCGTTCTTCTTCTATTGCGTGGCTGAGCAGGGTCGTTGTATTCTCAATCGGAACATTAAAATCAAATCCAGCTCTTGCAAAAATGTCGATCGTTGAATCCAACAGGTCAAAATACAAAATGGCTCTGTATAGTGGAGTTTCCTGTCTTTTGTTAAGGGAATGGAATAGTTTTGTTTTTCCACTGTTTTCCAGGTGGTGTACAACTTTGTCATATTCTTCAGGTGTGAAATATTCTGGGAAAAGATGAAGCATATTGTTGGAAATGAAATTTGTAGCATCAACATTCACACCCAGGTCGATGAGAAGAATTACCAAATCAAAATGAATATTCGGATACAGCAGTGGCGTAAACCTGAGTTTATTTACGCCCTCAATCAAACTTGGGTTAATATTTAGAAGATCATTAATAATTCTTTTTCGCTCATGTATTTCCTCATCTTTGGTGTATGTGCCTACAACGCAAAAGCAAAGTATTTCACATATATGTTGTTGCTTGACTAGATCTTCGAAACCGTGGATTTTTAGCAAATACTGCATCACAGAGTAGTTGCCTCTTAATGCAGCTACGTGAAGCATAGTAATAATTTCCATCTCTTTATCATCTCCAGTCCATTTTAGTTCAAGTTTTATATCCTTCAGATTCTTCAATGATTGCTGGGCGTAATGTTTCACTACCAATTTAATAATTGGCAAATCGGCAAATTTTAACGCTAGCAGCAATATATCCTCGGTTTCAAAAACTTCTTGATTTTCGCCAAATTTAATTATCACTTTCAGAAGCTCGTAAAGGTTTTCGCGCACACAGGCATGAATCCACTGTATATAATCTTTCATAATATGTTTTCTAAGATGTTTGCCAAGCACGTCTCGTCGCAGTTTAGAATTAGATACGAAATGGTTAAGAAATTTGAAAAATTGAATGTTCACAAATTTAAACGTTTGACAGGTTTCAGAACAATCCTTGGTGTTATCCCACCAAATAACTGATATTTGATTTTCTTGATGTTCGAAACATTCTTGAAAAATGGTATTGCTAAGCCCATCAATATTCACAATTTCTTCCGCGTCATTTTCTGTCAGAAGCTCCGCAATGAAATACCAAGCCATGTCTTCATTTACAAACACCTGTGAATTGTTACCTGCTTTCACCACCTTTATTTTAGCATACTTGTCTAATCCGGAAATTACTGATAAGTTTACTAGATTTGGGAACAATGTGTTAACAGCAATTTGTTTAAATGGGTTGTGCTCCGTTTCATTATATCCTAAAATTCCTTCCAGGTTCATTGAATTTATTTTGATGACTTGGAGTTTCAGTTTGTTGGCGACAGCTTTCCAAATTTCAGTGGTGCTATTAAGTTTGCTCACATTTTGAAGAAAGTTTATGATATCATGTTTGCTCATGTTGGGGTACGTGTCAAGAATGTTGACCCAACATGTCACTTGCTTCTTTGGGAAACGTAACACATTCAATATTACGTTGTCACAAGCCATGGGATGGTTTACTTGTGCACTTTCTCTTTTATCGGCTTTAGAAGGCTTTTCAATAAACCGCAGGAGTTCTGTATTAATACCCACCGAACGTACAAGCTCAAATTGACCTGCATCACATTTAATCAAGTGCACGGGAGAATTGGTCAGCTTGCAGATTGTATCAAAATCTTTTTCATTGTTTATAATCAAATAGTCCAAAATATCCACATTTTCAATTTCTTCACCAATTTGTTGCCCAAACTTTGAATATAGTTCCAGTTCACCCAGGCTAATTCCATAAAACACAAGTTTGTCAGGAAGAAAAAAATGGAATATGGTTTTTGATAAATAAGTAACTTCAGGTAAACTTGTAGTCTCAACATCAATCAATTCAAACTCATACTCCCGTATGAGCTCAACAAGTGCCTCATTCTTTATCTCCGAAAAGTCACGTGAATGCTCATTGACGACGGAGAAAGTTTCGTTAATTGAAATTAAATGGTTTTGGAAATCTGAAGAAAGATCCTTCCAACATATCTCATCCTCTGCTACAGTAAATCCCTCAAGGTCATCTGAAACACTGATGCATATAATTATAGTCTTTCGTCTAGTTGTACATAGCTTTTGAACAATCGAATTCTCAACTGTCTTGCAAGAATAAACAGTAAGCGTTGATGAAATGGGAAGTTCTTCTTCCAAGTCGGCTTCGTTAATTATTTGTAAGTTTAGATCAACCAAGTCCCCGATTCTTCTGATGGTTAGTTCAACATCCCAACTTTTCAGTAAAACATAGTATATTCTTCTGCTTGATAAAATCCAGCAACCTTTGGGAAGATTACAAACATCGCTGAATCTTTTGTATCCGATTGCAAACATTTGTTTGAGTAATAAAAACGGCTTTGTTTGCTTGCATGGCTATAAACTAACAAGTAGGCGTTCAAATGTATTGTTGAATAATTTTTCTAATTTCTTTAATAGCAAGTTGATCTGTAGATCGCACCCTGAAAATAAAATTATTCAAAAATAGGTTAAATTTAATTGTCAAAAGTGAAGGAAAGAGTTGTGAAAAATACTTACAACCCGCTTGGTAACAATTCCTCGTTTTTTCAACAAAGCCAAAACACTTTCACTATATTGCGTTGAGTTTTCCGCTAATTGTGGATTTCCTGTTTCCTTTTGAAAGTTTAATAAGCAATAGTTGTTAAACTTATCAACCATTCGTGTGAATAAAGTTCAATAAATCATTTACCTCGTCAGATCACTAATTTAACTCCCCGCGTTTGTAGTTCTTGAAGCAGTTCTGTATTCCATTGAATTGCATGCTCGATAGCTTCCATGTTTCTCTTTGTTGCTTCTAGCTGCCAAGGGCTTTTACTAAAACTGCACTTTAACATGCCACCTTTATTTATAATCAGGTAGTCTGCTACTTGCAAAAAAACTGTGGTATAATCCGAGATTACCAAATTTTTGTTGCGAAAAATACCGTTTAAGCCTTTTGATGCTAGTTGAGATGTAAGTTCTAGTCCTTTCTCTTCCATCATTTTGATAAGCTTTACTGTCAGGCCCTTACCATTTTCCAGAGCTTCCATGAATGGTGATAGTTCTGTACCGTTTTCAGCCACTACATCAATCTTTTCAATTTTATCAAAATTCAGGAAATATTCAAAGGCTTCATGATTTCCATATTTTGCACAAATATGTAAAACATTTTCCAGATTTGCATTTTTATGGTTTATATTGGCTCCAAGCAATACGAGCTTGCTTATTAAGTTGCTTGATCTTCCAGAACGAATTGCATAAAAAAGAATGCTGTCCAAATCTTCATCCACTGCGTTAAAATTTGCTTCAAACATATGAAATAACTCAATTGTTTCTAGTTGTAGCTCCAATTTCTCTATTGCTACATGTAGAGGGGTGCGTTGTTTACTGTCTGTAGCGTTAAATTGAATAAAATCACTGCTCAACACTTGAAGAATTATGTCTTGGTATTTTTCAGGACTGAATTGATTTTCTACTAGCCTGTGAAGTACGCAACCATTCGAATCTATAGCATTAACGCTGGCCCCCGACATAATGAGACATTCTAATAGTTTTATGTGAACTTTGTGTTGCAGAACAGGTGATGTATCATCATCTGGTAACAGTTCATGAATCCAATTCGGGCATGTTTTCGTGAGTAGCTGTAGAATCTGTAGTTTCTGTAAAATAGCAGAATCAGTGTTATTGCCAGAATTAGCCACACAGCAATGAATAACGTATTTGAGATTTTGTAGGTCAGAATGTTCATGTAACAGGTGTTCAGTAATGGAATAATTTCCTCGTTGAATTGCAACATGTAGTGGTGTAATTAAAAATTGGGGCGAACTGGAAACCAAATAACAAGGTTTACTTTCTAAGCATTCCATCATTTGCTGTTGAATTGTTTTAAAGAATTCGAGGCCGGAATATTTTGCTGAAATAATGTGCAATTCAGGCAACCTTGAAGAATTTTTTTGGATAAGTTCTTTATGTTCCATTGGTTCAATTGCCTTTTTATACAGAGTAAGGCAATCCTGCATAGCGCAGGCGGTAAGTATATCATAAAAATTTTCATAATTCACAGCCCAGGGTTCTGCATTGGATTCCCCAAGATATTTCATATGAGCGTTAATAAAGTAGCAAATGACAGGGTACTGGAATTTAGCTGATTGGATAACGTTGCAATTATTCTTTATGCAACTAAGAGGCTCCACTGCAGAGGAATTAGTGGATAATGCAATGTTCGAGAAAAAGTTGAGAAATGTGCTTCTATCAAAAAACGGAAGTTGAAATTCTGAATTTTTTGCCAACATTTTGACGACAAAAAGGCCCAGGAAATATTCTGAGAATGTTCGGTGTATAAATCGAGGTGCAGCATCATCAGCAACTGTTTTCTCTATAATTCCTAACGTGCATATTTCCTTTGGCTCTATATCAAAACATCTAATCAAAATGTATTGGAATTCAGGAGCAAATTCAGGAAACAGGAGCTGCAGAGAGGCATACATGTGTGCACAGATGAGAAATTTTCTTTGACATGGTTGTGTTTTCTCCATTTTCAAATCTACCAGTTTTTTGTACATTTCAAAAATGGATGTGATGCGAATCGCCAATCCAGTGTCATATTCAGTTACTCTACTTTCTGGTCTGGAATACTTAACTGCTTGATCTTGATAAACCTCAGCTAGTAATTTGCATTGAAGTGGTATCCCAGCAAAATTTTGCTCAAAATCATTCAAACTTCCTTTTAAAGCTTCAAGACATTCCTTGGAAAAAATTAGAAGTCTTTCGCCTGAATTCGCTTGATGCTGCTCCCAATATTTAGTAAGAAAGCTTACTTGCTCATCCCTTCCAAATGCCATGATGTTATATCCAAGAGTTCCTAAAGTGTTTTCAAGCTCTTCTCTTAAATGAGGTCTCGTTGTTACATATAATCTTACAGATTTGAGCTCTGCAAGAGTTTTCAAGATTTTCTTTGCTGTTGAAATCTGGCTGTATAGTACTTCATCAAAGCCATCAAACATTAGCTCTACAGTTTGAGTTTCAGATTTTAATAATTCTCGCATGATTTCATTTCCTAATTCAGATTTTGATGATTCTTCACAAATTAAATCGATTAATACTTCTTCTCCAATTTCACTTTCTCTTCCGAGTTTTTCTACTTCAGGTACAAATTCCCTCAAGACAAAATACTGCACCATTCTATTAGGATACATTGCCATTATTTTGTTGGCGAGATTTGCTAGCAATACTGTTTTTCCCATTCCAGGAGAATCAGAAATACAAATTGGTGATGTAGATTCCAAACATAATTTTAAAAAGTTATCTTCTTCCACTCTATCCTGTTCCTTGTGTATATGCTCATGCAAATTTGAAATATCTCCAAAGGATCGAACACAAGTAAGCCGCCCTTCATTATGATGTAGCAAATGTACAGGAGTGTGCGAAATTTTACAGATTTGTTCGAATTCATTTTCATATTCCAAAACGATGAAGCGACAAGTTACAGTTTCCAATTGATTTCCTGAAACGTCAGTGGTTTGGTTTTTGGTTAAAAGTTGGAGTTCATATGGCTGAATTCCACGAACAACAAAAACGTCATTGTTGGAGCTTTGAAATACTGCAGGATCCAGAATATTGCGGGTTGTCAATCTGCGAGGAATGTAGTAGCTCAACGGTTCAGGAACGGTATTTTCGATGACGGCAGGCTGACTGTTATTTATCAAATTCACTAGAAAGTTACCCTTTACATATTTTTCAGCTAGAATCTCTGCTGCGTCTCTAGCAATGTTTTGAAGAATTTTTGTTAAAGGTGTGGGATGACCTTGAAACGTGACATCACAGTTTAATGATGTTTTTTTGAAGTTCTTTAAAACATTATGTAGCCGTTCATCTTTCTCGTCAATGTTACAAATTTGGAACACGTTGTTAATTCGGTGCTCTATTAGCCCTTTGAGCAATACAAGAAATGCTCCTGATTGCTTTGTCTCATAAAGCCCCTTTGTGATTGCTTCATACATTCCTTCTCGTTTTTGGGAGATATCATACAGCATTTTTGTCTCTGCAAGCCTTCCGTCAAGTTTTAGCGTTGCTTCCTAATTAAGCAATTACAACCTTGTGCTATAGCATCACCAAGTAAATAAAAAACACATTAATAGGATATAAAGTTCACTTACCAACGCCGCCTCATCATCTTTACTGAGATGGGAGTTAAGTTTTGAAAGAAATAAAGCATTGCAGTCAGTGTTCTCGATGAGTTCACTGAAGTTTTTGCGAATATATTTACTTTGCCAGTTCTCCATGGTCAATTGACAATCCTGACTGTATTAAATGAATACAGCTAAAAATTTAACATTCTGTCAAACTGCCTTTTGACTTATCCTACTACGCGCCAAGAAAAATGTCAATCAGAGAAAGTAATTTTGTTGAAGATATCTAACCCATTCGCATTTCAAAAGTACTGTTTAATGTGCTGCATTGATTTGTTAGGCGAAAGTCCAATAATAGTCCAAGTCCAGTTCGTTAAACAAAAACTTCTTTGTATTAGTTTTTACCGGATATTAGTGGTTAAATATTTATTGAGCCAACGTTTCAAAGTTACACGAACTTCTTAATTCCTGTCAAGTGTCAAACTGCGTTATGATAAGACTAGTGAATTTAACCACTGAGCAAAAAATGAAGTTTCAGTTATTTTTAAAATACAAGCACTCACTAACACCGGTACTACCAGTTTGTTGAACTTTTTCACTCGCAATTCATTTGTGAAATTGCAAAAAAATCCTTGTACAATTAAATATTCAGTTTAGTTCCACGACAGATGCACTTCATTCGCCCGTCTTATCAGTCCAACGTTATCATGTTCATATCATGTAGAGTAAACATACATACAGAACTATTTAATATACTAGCATATACTCAGCACTAACGCATCATCATGATAACAACCTGCCGAAGTTTTGTTCCGGCGTTAGCGATATCATTGAACATACCATTTTTATCAATTTTAACAGTTTAGTACTATATGAAAAGTGTTTGGTATGATTTAGCGTACGTTAATATCCACAATTTGGTGTATTGAACGTTCAAGTTTAGTATTTTAAATTGCATGACTAAATGTAAGCAGATACAGATTTTCCACAAATGTTCGTTTTTTATAGAACTATTAATGTTTGCGATTACAAATAGTAAACTTAACGCAAAACGAAAAGTCGTTCTTATAATTGTAAAAGAGTGAACCACAATTAACTTGACCCAAACTTGAAACATATCTGAGGTTATTTGCTGTAGTTGAGTTTTAACAGGAAACTATTTGCAAATACTTAAACGTAAAAATATACAAGCCTTTGAGAAATAAGCGAGTTAACAGTTTGTTTTATTTGAAGCAACTGTGCTTGATTAAATATGTTTATATTCAGGCAGAAAAATAAGTTTTTTCCTTCAAAAAATTATTTATAGATAAGATGGCATTAAGATAATCTACACTAATTAAACCTTAGCAATTAAAAGTTGAAAAACAACCGCAAGTGTGTAAATCAGTGATGTTGCAGTATTTTGTACAATGGAACATTTTGTGCCAAAGATCTTGTGCAAAGGGTGTGGATTTTTGAGACATCGTTTACTTCACTAATTGCAGTTTTCTAAGGTAACATATTGTGAGAAAGACGATGGCATATGAGACAACACAGTTTTAACTCCAAGTACCAGTCATGATGTTTGTGGTCATTCAATATCTGTAGCTCTCGTAGAATATGGGTTTCTGCATCATGTATCATGTACAATAAATCTGCACTCCTAATAATAATAATTTCTGCAAATGGCTTTCACTTTGCTATCCCCATTCTAGTTAACACAGTTCTTTATATTGGCCACAAAGTTCCTTAAGGCAAGGGGGAAAGCTCTGTAAGCCGTATTGTTTTCTTACACTAAAAAATTTGGTTCTAAATTTTCCTGAACTACAATCGGTAAACATTATATTTAATGAAGGATCACTGGAATGAGGAAAAGGAAGTCCTCAAGAAGGAAAAAAGGAATTGGAAAGGACCTTGGTTTTTAATTCATCCAAGTTAAATCTCAGTGGGGTTTTCATAAACTTCCAGTTTTGCCATTCTCCGATTGTGACCTTGAACAGCAGACATCTAGTCTGCTGTTCACGGTCATTTAAATATGTGGTTGTCTGTTGTGGTTTTGTTTGAGGAAAAACGGCAGAATTTATTACTAAAAATTCTTCCACATAAAGCAATTTTGTGGGTTGCCTTCCAATGTAGTAATTGTCATTCAAACCCAGTCACTTGTCATTCTGCTTCTAATCTTTACTGAATCAACTTAGTTCGCTAAAAGTCTTTACTTTCACTCAAAAACCCCACTGAGAAAATGAACGTTACGTCTAAATCTATTGAATGCATACCATTGGAACTGCTCCTAATGATTGAGATTCCTCATAATTTGAGTGACTCAAAACACCAAGACTGTTCTACAAAAAATCAAAGCACCTTTTGCATAGAACACGAGGGTTTGCTCGTGAGCCGTTTCTACTCTGGGGAAACTATATCAGATGTTGATGGACCGGGCCATACATTTTCTATCGTCGTTTGGATTCTTACACTTTTAGTTGGTATGCCTAATTTTGACTCATATTTCAAAAGTATTTCAAAAGTAACTATGCAACATTATGGCTAAATTACAATTTTGATAAATTAAGGAGTATTTGGCGTAGTAACCAACCTGTTGATAGTCGTTATTTTGAGGCGCCGTAAAAACCAAACCAAATTTGATTGTTTAATTACAACTCTTGCAATTTTTGATATTTTTCTCTGCATTGGCTCGATGGTTTTAACAAGCATCCTCATATTTTGTTTTGGTAACTTTTTGACTAATCCACTAATTACTTTAAAATCAATGGTTACTGATATACAGTTTTTGTTTAGAGGGTTGGATAGCACAAGGAAGCTTCCGTGTTACCCTCACTCGCCTTGTAGTTGGCAAAATATTCATGTTTACTCGTTCTTTGAATACCCAGATGACAATTTTAATCGTCATTCACTGCTACTTTGGACTTACTCGCCCTATATCTTCACGGATATGGTTTAGCTGGAAACGAACGAAAATGCTTCTCATACTGGTAATTTTTGTTTCAATCATACTCAACATTCCCCGATGCCTGGAGTCAAAACTGAAACCAAATGTTTATAATGAGGACGGTCTGGATATTGCTAGCTTACGAGGTTTTGAATATATTCTGGTTATGCCACACTGTAAACAGTCATGGTATAACGTTTTGCGTGCAGTTCAGGAACCTTTAGATTTATTAGGCTCACTATTAATTTTGTTTCTGTTTCACTGCCTTTCGTATCGAGCTGTGGCGTTGTCACAGAAAAGCAGGAAAGAACGATTTTCAATAGAACCGAAAGGTATGCAGGCTCTTCAAATGTTTCTTCCTGTTGTAACGCTTCTGCTAATAATAATAGTTTGGATTGCAGGATTTATTCTAATTGCTACACCAACTGGCGTTGTGTACAGGGAAGGTATGTTGGAGGGTTGGCTCTTTTATACAATTAACAGTGCAGTTAACTTTATAATATATTACTGGAGAGGAACGGAGTTCAGAAAGGATGTCAAAATATTTTTTACCAACTCTTGGAGCTAGTTTTAAAACATTTTTTAGCGAATTTATATGTATGCATCATGTTATCTAGTGTATAAAACAAGGAACTAATAACAAGATTTATAATTTACATAAAAATAAATAAAAACAGTTACTCTAACTGTAAAATTACAGCGATTTAAACTCTAATGCCCTGTTTACTGCTTTTGCATTTATATTTTTTTTCTTTTTGACATTATTCTGGGGGCTATCTTAGCTTTTGTTTGTCGTTGTACCGCTCCTATGGCACAAGTCAATATTCACACAGACTTAAATTGATTTTTATGATTTACCTTGAAAGAGAGATCCAGACATTAAATGGTAAATAACTTTATGTTTTGCTAATTAAGAAACAAACAGTCATCATCATCATTTCCCGTATTTATTTGTGGACATATATTTCCAAAGATATCTGCTACTTTAGGACTTGTCCATTGTTCATCAAGTTGCTCAGGTTTCTAAACAAACTTAAATCACATGTATGCTTTTCAAAAAGTCCAAATTGCAATAATTTGCGCATTATTTTTACTTGGAATCTCAATACCGGGTTGGCATATCGAAGGCCCAAAAATGCGACATATTCAGCACTTTTGCTTCTTTTACGATTCCTTGAATTGGTCCATTTTGTGTCTGCACCAAATGTGATTCAGGGGACAAACTTTTCGCTGCTTCCATTTATTACGCAAAAAAACCAAAAGTAATACTAAAACTTAAACGTTTTGCCATTATGTTGGTGATCTAGAGCTGAATAGCACTTTAAACCCCTACGACTTTCGTTAGCTCCGAGCAGACCAGTCTTCACTCGCTCGCTGTGCTTGAATGAAATGTGCATGCAAAATTCTGAAAATGATTTAATGCTTTGTGATGGAGTGTTTGCTGATGTGTTACATAATTTCCAACCTTGGGCATCTAATTGAGGTGACTTTTCTTGCCATCTTCAATTTTACATACAAGGGCGTTTGTATTTTAATCTAAACATGAACTGGAATGACCGGATAGCTATCATCCTTACGAAAAGCAAAATCCATATATAGCTTGCATAATCCTTTAAATACTTGTACAAGTAGCTACTGGGATCTTTGGTGGGTTAAAAATCTAATTACGACTTAATGTTTCAAGTTGTTTATATTTGCGTATAAATATTTATTATTCAAGTAGAATATTTTATTTAATATGTTTATAATGAGCAGAACAGGCCACGGGAATATTGGAGCTGTTTTTTATGTGTCAATACTTTCAATGAAACCTGCTCAGACATACACAAAAAATAGAACAGAAATGTAATATATGATTTAATACCATTTAAATCCACTTTAATTACAAAACTCCCTAAAACCTACAACTCAGTTTTGGGTAGAATGGTTTCTTCATCTTCTTCCTGAGAATAATCTATTAAAAGGTTTCTCCAGAAGTCAATTCGTTTTTTAAGGTCGAGGTTGATAATAGATGGGTCTTTATCAATGTTTAAAAAGTCAAAATTTAGAGTTTCTTGCTGAGATGGTGAAATAGGCTTCCAGTCTAATGTCTTTCCATTACTCCATTTTACCGCAGGTTTTCTGTAAAATGTAAGATGAAAATTTATTAAAACCTTCAAATGTAGTATTTACGGTTGTCACTACCCCGAAATGGGAAATTATGAACGAACTCGTATTTTGCAAACGATGTCCAAAGATTGACAAAATTCCTTGAGAATTCTTCTTGCTCTGAGCCAGGCTTCAAAGGTGGAATCAGCATGAGACCAGGGAATAAATATTGGATATCATCACCATGTCCAGTTAAGCCTAATATGTAAAAAAACAGAAAATTCATTAGATTAAGGCAATATGAATTTGCAAACTTTGATGTAGTCATCAAATACTAAAATGGTACCTTCATAGACATCGTCTGCCCGTTGCGTAAAAAAACTTCTTAAGGTCCACGAACCCCAGTAAGAAAAAATGTATGGGTACACTGATACTCCATTCCTTGCCAATTCACCAGCAACCGATATTGAGGGCAGTAGAAACCACGTGTCACTGTACAAATCTGCTAAAGCTTGCTTGTTTTTCAGTGTAATAGGCTCTGACCCAAAGTAGAATTTCTTAACTTTTTGAGAAATCTCTGCTAGATTCTCGACAGGGAAGTGAATGTCGTACGAAAATGTGAGTGGGGCAATCTTGTTCCATTCATTGTTGAGTTCTTGGAGTGATTCTTCGCTGACATAGGCAGCTATTGAAAAATATATAAAAAAACATGTGGGTTTGACAATGCCAACTCAAATACACTTTTGGTATTTCTTACATGCTCCAAACAAAGAGGCGCCTTCGTTAGATGTGGTTCCAATTATAACAGGAACTTTGCTATAATAAACATTTTTCTTTCCTCTTTGACTAAGGTGTGGACGACTTGCAAAAAAGGAATCATTAGATTTACCACCTTTCCCGGCCGCGGTGGGTAGAAAACGCGAAATCGAGTTTACACTTGGCCACCGCTATTTAAGTTGACCAAGTTGACTAATAATTGTTATCAACATTTCTTAAATTGGAATATAAATAATTTAATTAAACTTCTAACCGGCCAAAATGTCAGTTGGTTCATAGCAAGTTGAGCGGTGTCTGCCTTTTCCAAACATTCCTTAATTTGCAAAGACTGTTCCTTTGGATGTGCGTCATCTTTGACATTCTCACAATGGAGAGATTCTTTGACAAATTTCAGGGCAGTTTGGTGTGGATTTGGGTCATATGCCCAGAAACTCATTACACCACTTTGTAAAATGGCCTTGTCAAAATACCCTAGATACAACAAGTGATAACGCAATTGGAACCTGATAAGTAGCCATATAATATGTAGGTGATTAACAAGTACTTATACCTTCAGCTGCTGGTGTCATCAGAAGGTAGTGCACACAAGAAGAACCTATTGTGAAAAAAGACACCCCAAACATACTTTACTTTTCGTTAGGTTTTACTAGTAATATGGTAACCACGTAGGAATTAACCTGCGCTTTCTCCAAAAATTATTATATTCGAATCATCTCCATTGAAGCCAGGGATGTTCTTCTTAACCCAACGAAGACTCATTAATTGATCCTTTAAAATTAGGACATTAAGTAGTAGAGAATGAAGTTTGAACCCACCGAAATTAAAATTCCACATGAACTAAGATATGATTTATTTATTACCTTCAATCCAATGTTTGCTTTAATCGTATCATCGCCGGTGCTTAAAACCTGATAAAAATACCGGTTTGATGTAACTAGCACTGTATGGGGTTTAATAAGTTATCCTAAACTAAGGGATGGTGAGAATACTCACCAAATATGCCAAGACGATAGTTGACTGTGACCAAAATGACATCCTCATTTTCCATAAAGTATTCAGGTCCATAGCTGTTTCCATCCCCAAAGTTAAAGCCTCCACCGTGAATATAAACCTTGTAGCCACGTGATAAATATTGTATTACAAAAAGTACTTTAATCATGCTGGGTTATATGCAAATAATACAGATCTTTCAATTCAGTTCATACCATTACGGGAAGTTTCGATGACCCATCTCCATTTTTGAAATGTTTCTGTTTGAAATACAGAATGAAATCAAAAGGCAAGGTTTAAATTGATGATTTGCATTAACCAAGCAGTTATACGTTTTGAATGTATATACCTCTGGCACGTAGATTTGCAAAAATAAGCAATCTTCGTCGCCGAGATTTCCTTGTGGGCATACACTGCCAAGGGTGTCTGCTACCTTAGGTATCTCCCATTTCTCTTGGAAAGGCTCAGCCGGCTAGAAAATAATATTGAAATCGAAAATGACATAAGAAAATACAGTTGACAGTGCAAAAAAATAATAGATTTACAATTTTTTATTACCTGAAATCTCACTGCCGGATTTGCATATCTAAGACCCAAAAATGCCACAAATTTAGCACCACCTCTTGCCTCTTTCACGATTCCTTGTACCGGACCATTTTGTGTCTGTGCTAAATGCAATTCTGCGAATGCACTCTTAGCGAAAAAAGCAACTAGTGAAATAACAATATAAAATGTATTTTGTGCCATCCTTTTAATTTACACTTTAAATATTTTACACTGGAAAGTTTATAATAAATTATTTATCCTCAGTTGTGGTCCCAAAGTGACAAATTTCTCCTCGTGAGGCAAAATCTCAAGTGATATTTATTATGCAAAAGTCAAAGTTTTTGTATGACTGGCTGGCTGGATGAATGAGTAGAATAAGTATGTAGAGGAGTATGGATGAGGACACCTTGCCGTGTTTATGTTTCGTAGCCTGTAACTATAACCTTGAGAGAGTAAATGTGAAATGAGCTTTTGTCATTTTCAATTCTTCATGCAAGGTCATTTGTATTTTATCGTTATCACTGACTGAGCTACAATACACGACCAGCAAAATACATTCAGCTTATTTATGCTTACATCACTTTGCATCTGATGTGCTTGTTTACACGTCAAACGGGTATTTCAGTATTCATTTTGTGTCAAGCATAACTTCAGAAACTGCCGAGGATATAAATAATTTAACAGTTAATTAAAGCTTAAACAAAATTCTCACAATGCTTCGACAAAAATCTGACAGAAAGGATGTGGCCAATTCTTAATTGGCATGTGTCCTTCTGTGCCAAGGAAAGCGGAGGGTTATATGAGATTCAGAAGTTTTATCATTTGAATATGTTTTATGACCTGTTCCTCCCCAATCCGGAAGGTCATATCACGAAAAAATAAATTCCTCTCAGCTTTCACATGTTAGTAGTGCTCATAAAGTTACACTAATTCACCAAATTTTATGTGTCAAATATGAAAAGTCTAGGAGTTATGCCTGATTTTGTCCCCAAAAAACACCTTTCCGTCAAAACATCTTTATGACGAGACGGTTCAAGATAATCACTTAATTTCTTTTGTATTCCGTAGTGAATCGGTTGCTACAGGGGGTTTTTCTCGGTTTGTCTAAAACGATTCCCGTTTTGCCAGAAGAGTACTTTGAACACGAATTTTCGCGTTTTTTTGCAGTTTTTTCCTCTTTCCGAGAAAACCGTTAGCAATGAGCCCAAAGTGGAATCAGATTTGAACTCTACGTCCAAAACTACATCAGTGATTAGTTTTTCATGGACTTAAACACTATAGTTTCGGACATAATGGTCTTTTCTTTAAGATAGCAAATGATTGAGCTGTTTCCACGCCAAATTTAAAGATTTCCGGCCCTGTGCAATTTTTGAAAAATAGGCCCGATTTGTCTAAAACCATAATTCAAGAGGTATTTTTATATGTATACTTCAAATTTGTTGTTCATTTTTTTAAAAAAGCTACCAGTTTAGTGACAACAATGTAATTTATTATTGCACTGGGCCGGATTTTTTTAAATTTGGCGTGGAAACAGCTCAATCATTTGCTATCTTAAAGAAAAGACCATTATGTCCGAAACTATAGTGTTTAAGTCCATGAAAAACTAATCACTGATGTAGTTTTGGACGTAGAGTTCAAATCTGATTCCACTTTGGGCTCATTGCTAACGGTTTTCTCGGAAAGAGGAAAAAACTGCAAAAAAACGCGAAAATTCGTGTTCAAAGTACTCTTCTGGCAAAACGGGAATCGTTTTAGACAAACCGAGAAAAACCTCCCTGTAGCAACCGATTCACTACGGAATACAAAAGAAATTAAGTGATTATCTTGAACCGTCTCGTCATAAAGATGTTTTGACGGAAAGGTGTTTTTTGGGGACAAAATCAGGCATAACTCCTAGACTTTTCATATTTGACACATAAAATTTGGTGAATTAGTGTAACTTTATGAGCACTACTAACATGTGAAAGCTGAGAGGAATTTATTTTTTCGTGATATGACCTTCCGGATTGGGGAGGAACAGGTCTTATGCTATTTATTGTATGCTGACAGGGAAGGTTGTAGATCATTCGAGAAGAAAGGCATGAGAGGTCAGGGAGAAAAAGCGAGCGAGCGAAAGCAAGTTGAACGTGTGATTTTCACGAGCGAGGCGAGAGAGTAATGGAAGAGTGAGAGTAAAAGCAATTTTAGTCAGTTAGTTAATTGAGTTAGGTCCCTGTCGGCTTTGTCTTGCGGAAATAAAAGATGTTTACTGTTAACTTTATCGCTTTCTTGTTTGCTAATTATTCCAATAATTAAGGAACGTCATCTGGACATTTTTAGCATAAAACAACGGCATGCATTTAAATGGTCACCGAAAAAGGCATTTTGCCCACTTTTTTTCAGGCAAAATGCAAAGTAGGAAAATGTGTCACTTTTTAAGAATTAGACATCCACCGATTAAATGAAACTTACACTTTTTAAGTAAATATTTCACTTCACAAAAAACTATAGGAGTGTTCGTGTACATTAAATTCGTGTAGTGGTAGCTTGTAAAAATTGTAAAAAAAGATTACCATACATGAAGATTATACTCATATCCATAATGTACACATAAAACTCACAGCACTCTTTTATCAGCTCGTCTTATGAGTTGTAGGTATCAACAAAAGAGACTGTTCCTCAAAAAATTTTATATTCGCACGGACCGACAACTCGAAGGTTGAATTATATTCAACTGAAATGGAACATGATCATGATGACACCTCCTGACTCTCTTGACTTGCCATACGTGGTTGACCATGACATTGATTTTAAGAAAATTTCTTTAAAAATTAAAAATCGTAATATCAACCAGAATATTTCTTTCGCTGTATTCCAAGAATGAGGCTATTCAGGCTGATGGGCTAACTCATGTGGGAGGGATTTCCTGTACTTCTATTTGGAACATCAGACAAGAATAGAAAGTTTCACCCATTTTGTGTTGCTATTACATCAAGTGAAACAACTTCCGACTTTGGTTTTTGTTTTAGAGCAATACATAAATCAAATGAAGCTTTCCAACCTAAATTCTTATAGCAGACTGTGTCGAAAGTATTTCCAATAGATTCACCGAGGTTTTCGGAACTTAATATCAACGCGTTAACTGCTGGGCCCCTGTTTATAGGAGTTAAAACAATAACAAACATTTAAAAGCCGAACCTATTGCCACGCGAAATCAGGTTCTAGTAGATGTTAGTTTTATTCAGTTAAGTAGATCTCAGAGAGAGTTTACAGCTTCAGCTAACAGAACTTCACCCGATAAGCAAACGACGTTCGATTGTACAAATACGAGTTGGAAGTCGCTTGAAGGTTATAGAAAATACGTGCCGTTGTGGAAAGTAGAAGTGAAAGTAAAATTGAATTTCACAGCTATCAAGCTGGAAAAGTGCAACATGCATCTGTCGACGGTTTCAAAAAGAATGCATTTGTAAGCATGTAATAAAAAAGAGCATTGTAGTTCAGTAGATTAAAGCGTTGTAAAATTTAATGGCTTTATGATAGAGTGAGTTGTATTAGCGTAAAAAGTAACAAAAATTTATATTTCGAAAATTTACCATAAATTGCTGTTTTTGAGTTGTTTTTCTTGTGTATGTTGTAATGTTTGTACTTTGTACAAAGATTTTTTGACCAGTGACGATAAAAGAAAATAAGTGAGATTTTTTAATAAAATGTATAAATTATGTACAAAAAAGTGACACATTTTCCTACTTTGCATTTTGCCTAAAAAAAGTGGGCAAAACGCCTTTTTCGGTGACCACTTTTATTTGTGCCTTTACGTTGTCGTCAAAATATAGACTTTCATCCGCTAGAAATTCCAGTACTTTTAACCTATCCAAAAATAGCTAGCTATACCAACATCAATTTTACCCATATTTCAAACCGCACAGCGGAATTTAAGCATTTTGATGCGTGGGGCTATGGCTTCTCAGGGATCATTTCCATCACTCGGTCAAAAACCAAAATTAAAATCTAATATAACATATCCCAAAAGATAGGACTACTCAACCAAATCTAAGCAGTGGTATTGCCAAGCACAGCTGTTTCTGTTTCCTCAAGACGCGACAATTCCTGACGCTTTTATAAATTTCTGGAACGATGCCACAGATCTAAAGCATTGATGCCACCAGGTTTTGGACTCATCACTTGCGAAGGCTGGACTTGTTCAACGTTCTAACCAAATGCATTTTTTCTGACAGAGTTAGCAGCAAAGTCCCACTGATAATCATATGACCACGAGAATCGTACACTTAAAATCCCCATCTGTTGATCTAACCGAAAATGTATTAATTTGAAAATTTACGGCGAACTTCGTTTGCGTTTCTTTGCAGCCAACTGTGCTAGACAGTAGACTATATCTTGTTCTAGTTTTTAGGCATGTAATTTTGTGGATATAAGCATGCTTCCCTGTAAGAGAGTTTTAGTTGTTGGCTTGCTGCTCCGAGAGTAAAGTAACCAATACAATACAATACAAGACACGTGTGTACTTATCATTGCTCATTATTACTCGTTATCGTTAGTCCTAAGATAAGCCCCAAGGCCCGCATACCTTTAGGGAGCCTAACGACACAGCAACCCATTAATTATATGCACATCATTATCAGAGTCGGCCAATAAAAATGCGAAGCATTTTAGGCAGTTGTTTAATTGAGCCTTAATATAAAGAGTTTCATAAGAACATATTCTTACAAAACTCATTTTGAGAATGATATTGCAACCAAGTTATCAATCATTGCCCTCTACATTACAGGTCAGCTAGAGACTCTATGTCCTATAGCATCGCCAGGCGGACCTATGGCTTCGCCTCAAAGCGGAGCTATAGGTCCGCCGTTTTAACATTGATAGGTATCGTAAAATTCAAAAAGGCGAAGCTATAGCTCCGCCACTCAAAAAGGCGTGCAGCTTTTTATATTTGAAGACGGTTTGGAAAACTAAAAGCACCGTTAGAAAGAGCGCAAAAAGCTGAATCGGAATGATGTTGCCTGACATCGGATATCAAAACAATTACTTAATTATAGCACAAACTAGTTTTCCCCATGTATTTAGCATTGCAAAAAACCGGCTAAAAAAACTCAAAATCAAAAAGCTTCCCATGCGGCGGAGCTATAGCTTCGCCTTACGACAATTTACGAGAAAGGTGAAGCTATAGCTTCGCCAGGCGGACCTATAACTCCGCTTTTGAGGCGAAGCCATAGGTCCGCCTGGCGATGCTATAGGACATAGAGTCTCTAGCTGCAGGTCAAACCAGCTGGCGTGCTTTGGTAATTATTAATCATGTACTCATTCTACGAATCAACCTGTTTTTAATGTTTTTGTACAAATGTATATAAATAAATCGAATGTGCTAAAACCTAATTCCCGATGATCATGGATATAAAGGTATTATACATCCTATCGCCCTTTTTTACTGGTAAACACTCAAATGTAGCTGTACACTATCGATAAGGCTAAAGACAGTCAGAACACACGCGCTTATCTGAATGGCGGCACCCAAACGCCCCAACCTCTACAAAAACAAAAAGTCATATATTCATACCAAATCGATTAAAACTTAGTATATACACTCAGTATGAGTTGTATACAACAGATAACACTTGCTTATTTCAACGGTGGCACCTCAAACCCAATGATTGTATATGCATATACGTAATAATTGTTCAATAGGTTAAAAAATATTCTGTTTAAGTATAAAAACTGTATGTAATAAGCTTCAAACGTCAGCAAATTATAAAGGCTAAAAATCAAAGGTAGTTTTTGAATAAATTATAAAATCTGTTTGACTCTATCGTGTTATTTTCTGGTGATGTTGATTTTATTGCATTGATTGTTAGCAGTAAAAAGTACTACTTTAATAACTTTCGTTATTTGATTCAAGGTTGTTGGTGGAAGAACAACTCATCAAACACTGGTTTGGATTCTGGCAATGTAGTTTTTTTAATTTGACATGACATTTCCTGATCGGTTCCAAAAATGTTGAGGCAACTAGGCTTAAATTATTTAACTCATCTAAATATTTCAAGAAATGTGCATGTCAAGCAAAAAACACAATGGAAGCTAAACATCAACACAGTCCAAATCACTATCTCTAAGCTTGGTTAAAAGTTATCAATAATTTCCTACCAAATGTTGTAGCTCAATAGAAGTCAAACGATGTCCTTGTTTTACAACACTTTCGTTCACATGTTATTCCGTTTTCTCAAATGATTACTAATTGCTTAGCGGTTTGAAAAAGCTTGCAAACAACATTTTTCCGATTGGCATTCTTCCGCGTGTTGAATTTTAAAACTGCAAACATGCCCGGTTTTTTCTTTACACAAACATGCTGACTAATACTTAGGTGTAAAGTGACTCAACGAAACTTCTCAAACAAATCCTGTATGTGTCAGCGACGTAGCAGAATACTGTTTGGGAACCTCCTGGAATAAACTGACGTTAGCAATATTCGTAATTATAAAGTTAAGATCAAATACATTCCGTATCTGGCCCAAACCATGACTCTACTACTACTATTGTTCAATACTTGTAGCTAATAAATCAATTAATTTGTAAGTATGTTGGATTATGAAACCTAATTAATGTAGAATGTTGAAATTGTGCGCAATTTTTAAACCTCTCTGTCCGTATTCTCTAAAGTTATATATAGCGTCACTATTTAAGAAGCGTACCTTAGTATGGAATTCGGTGCAAATAAGTAAATAAAAATGGTTTCAGGCTGTGTAAAGACGGACATACAGACAACTTGGTGGATCCATAATTAGGTGACATTCTGAATTGCTTGGGATTATTCCAACGTAGGTTATTTGTTTATTTAAAGCATTTGTTTACCAGAAAACCACTTAACACAAAACTTTGTCCCATCGTATAATTATTTCCTAGTTTATAACTCTGATGCGGAGGTTTCAGGCAGAAAAAACTCGTTAGCGTAAAGTTTCGTTTGCAGTCAGAAATATAATCGTTGTCAAAATCATTTTTAGTCATATAAACTGGAATTGAGGAGAAAATTGTATTTTTTTTAAGTTTCCAAACCTGTGGACAAAAAGGCTTTATAAAGAGAATTTGATTAAAATAATTAGGATCGCAATCAACCAGCAAAAACAAGTTGTACACATGTCCATTTGAACTGAATGAAAAAGGACATCTTGCAGTAAAAAACCATTTTAAAATTGTGGTGGACATTCTGCAAAAATATTTTCCTTGCTTATTACTGCATTGTACTTTGGGTGCAGCTGTTACAAAATTATGGAGTCGAACCGAATTCAGACACCTTGGAAAGTTTGCTGTCTATAACGGCTACATCCGTGTACAACCTTACCCAATGGGTATTTTATCGACGGCGAAGAAGTATTGTGGAACTGTTCAATTTGTTTTTGCTATTTGAGAAACATCATGAAACTGGTAAACAACTCTGTAGTATTATTTAGCATAGTCTTAATAATAACTCAACGTCTACTTTTCAGGTCTTTCAACCATGAAAAAATCTGCCGGATATGAAGCACATCTCATGAAACTAGCTTTGCTAATCTGTCTCACTTGGCCAATGACAACCAAAATTCCCAACCTTCTTAGAAAATGGAGTGCCCCCTGCACATCAGCTACAATTGGGTTTTTCTTCATTCCAGAGTGTAAAATTCCTGGTTCAAATATTGAATGGTCGTTTTCTTCAAATATTAAGCTGATTTTGATCATAGTTGCTAGCGTCTGGCTTACTATTGATGCGGCAGGAAGTGTGGCTTTATTCATCATGGATTTTTCATTGACGCAAGCATATTGCATGCGCCGTTACATTCAATACATCACCAAACAAATGATTACAAACCCTAAGCAATACCGAAGTCACTTTGATGGTTTACAGAGAGCTCCAGATTTTGAGTCGCTATTACAACCTATTTCAACACGATGTACTTATAATTTCAACAATCTTTGCTACAATTGTTGGAATGGTCTTGAGCACATTTTCTTTGATAAATATTGGAAGTAAAATAACCTTTCCAGAGCTCCTCCAGTTTTCAACTATTGCCCTTGACACATTCATAGCTCAAACGTTTTATACCACAGTTTTAGGCAAGTTGAACTTTGCATCCCTGGAGTTTCGAGACGATGTAAATCGAAATGTCTTGACCAAAATTGCAATCATAAAAGAACGAAAATGGGTTGTGAGGTATTTACGCTCCTTTCGACAGCTAAAAACATACGTAGGTCAGGTAAATTATGTTGATCAAGGAACACCGATGATTTTATTGGATTTTTGTATCAACAGAATCGTTAGTTTGCTCTTGGTCTAAATGTACACAAAGAATCTTACATATGTAGCAGAAATATTTGTTTTTGTCAAATATCCACTCCGCTTTGAGTGTAGTCGGTAGAAAGCATAGATAAATAAGCTGATATTGGTACTATTATTGCAGAAATTTAAAAATGGTTGAAATATAATTGAAAATACAAGTTATGTATTATTAAGCGGTCAAAAATATAGAAAATCTATTTGAGCAAAGTTGATTTTAGTGTACTTACAAATAGGTATGTTTAAATGGAAATAAACAAATATGTACATAAAGAAGTTATTTACTATAATCTATATTAAAATTAACGCGCTACATTAACGTTGTAATATATCCCAAGGTCTCTCTATACAATAGGATAAGCTTCCCTAGTTGCAATTTAAATTTTAACTCGCTCCCAAAAATGGGACTGCAATTGCTATGAAGTGAAGGAAACAAAAAGTAAATAATTGTTCACCCTACACCACATGCAAAAGAGAATGCAACCTAAATTTTGCATACGCCTCGATTCCACAAACTAAACAAAGGATCATCCTTGCATGAAACTTGGTGTCTTTCAATGCCCCATTCTTTGAGTTTGACTGGCGTGAGTTATGATGACTGCGGTCTAAGCAGAGAAAAATATTGTTTTGATATTTCTCCTGTTATTAAACATCAGACAAAATTGTTTGATTATCTCCCGATAAGCATATAAACTGATGAGTATTAAAAACGCTAAAATGAGTCAACAATGCCAATTTACTGCCCCATTTGTGGAAACCGAGTGTTCCCTCCACCTCCTCCAGATTGAGTTCGGGAACGAGTATTTTTCATTGCTTTTTTAAACCTTTTTCAAGCTAACTGGAAAGGGAAAACATTTTCATTTTGTGAACTGTGTAGAAGTCACCTCATCCTTATTTCAGATCTTCAAAAAAGCTTCAGGTGCTTCAAAACAAGATAAAATCACATGAGAAGGAGTTACAGACCAAGTTTGCCAGTTCGGAAGTCAAGTTCGAGAGGAACAAGTTGTACGACAAGGATGAGCGGTTTATAAGGTTCCGAAAGTTTATTCGTGGCGAGTTTAAACAAATTTATTATAGTTAAATACGTATTATTTATGGAATTGGAATTTATGGATAGGAAAGTGGCAAAATGAAATATAACAATTGTAAAGTTTATTACATTTTATAACAAATACCAATGCCACTTAACAATATAAGCCTATAACATAGAATTGATGACACTTGCTGGGGCAATTCAATAAATTGTACTTTGCATGAACTCAATACACAACTATGATCCACGCCATTTTTCGGCGGCCGATAAAACAGGAGTCAACCAAATGCAAACTCTAATTTAGAAAACATTTATTTAGTTCTTTGTCGCATGGCCGTTTTGTCTTTCAACGAAAGCAACCTTTTTGCGATTCACTGGTTATTGAATATTTATATATATTTCTATTCTATATTCTATATTATTATATATTAGCTATTTTTTATCAGTTATCATAAGTTCCGCTTAATGTAAGCTTGGGAATACTGCAGTGGTATAGCATGAACTTGAACAACATCGACGATATTACGTTCGTGTACTGACAACTGACTGATTGAAGAGCGAAGAAAGATTAGCAGGAGGAGCTGGGAGTTCATTTTTTGGTAAGAACTGGAAGCCATCACTACATATAACGTGTTTACCCTAATTATGATAACATTGAAGTAATCCGTTTTTATTACATAACTTTACACTTTTTTCCATAAACCCACAGGGAAATATCTAAAAGGTAACCAATTCACCAGTGCAACTAACAGAAACCTGCTTATGAAAAATGCTTACGATGCAGAATTAATTTAGGTGGCTCAAAACAAATTTCTTCAGACATTTGTTCAAATTTAAATAAATTTTTTTAGGCATTGTGCAAAACTCCTTATTACACATTTTAGGTTTTATTATTGCAGTTTACTACTTGATTGCTTTAAGCTTACAATCATGTCTGAATTTTTTCAATGCACAACTTTCACTAGCTTTTACGCATTACTGTTCAACCGTTTTGACAATAATAACGGTGCCGGGTGATTGACACTGCGTGATGACGCATTGTTTTTCTTTGACAAAATGTTACACATGAGAAACCTTCTTGTTCTCTGGCACTCCATATTTGTCCTTATCGCACGACACTTTACAAAAAGTGATTCTTAAGGTTACTAAGAATTTCTCTAATTATCTTCCACGTATAATTTTCGCATGCAAATACACCAACAAAGAAGGCATATTCCTCCCATCGCAAAAACAACCCAACAACATATTCCCAGAGCTGATTTCATACCAATTGGTTTGGGGCGGAACAACGGCACTGATTGGACGTAACCCATCGCACCCCATTTTTCCTGAACCATATGTACTGTAGCCCCCAATCCAAGAAAAAAATCCACCCTCAACAAATCCACAACCAATTGAGCGTACTTCAGAGATAAATACGACCACGCTCGATGCGAATGTCTGAATGAAATTGGAAGATTTCTCGGGTAGAAAGCTTTACAAATTATGTCATCATTCATTGTCACAACTTTTTCCCCAATTGAATCTATAACGGCTTTGAAATCCAAAACAGTAACGAACACCTTAAGTCTCGCGAGTGCATCGATCAAGCGCGGAATATTTAAATCAAGGTGATTTTCCAACCGATCGGTACCTTCCCTTGAAAATGCATTTGGGGGATGCGGGATCAACACCTAGATACCTTCTACGACGTTTCTAGTCAAAATAGGTACCTTTAGACAAAATTGAGACTACGATTTTCTTGTCCACAACCCAAATCCTGTAACCATTCGCAACAGCTGTTGCATAGTCGGAAATCCGCAAGTTCCACTGAATTGCCGGAAATGCAGCTTTGATAAATGTAGGAAAGCATGGTTAATGTGATCAGAAAAGCAAAAGGCACTCGTCTATGCCGAAGGGTTGTTGAGACTCCAAATAATATACTAGCTAAGTCAACCGCTTTCCAAAAACTATTGACAATAAAACCATAGCAAAATATAACAGTTGCAAGACAACACCATGTCCACATGTCCATTGCGAGGTTATTGTAAAATCAAAAACTTGATTGGAATCCGTAAATACCGACACCCCTAACATTGTAAATGGATCATTTTTGGAAATTAACATAAACCCTCTGGTCTGTATGTACAAATTTGGTAAAGATTGGGACAGTTGGGCTTCCGACATCCGCAGTTGCAGAAAACCATTTTTGGTCCAAATTATACGCCTTTTTGTATGTTGCGCTTACATTTAAAGGCTGTCTGAATCTGTACTA
>LJIJ01001529.1:0-41884 GCA_001718145.1 Orchesella cincta
GATTAACTTGAGAATAAACGTAAGAAAAAGAACCCGGATCAAATACTTGCCTGGTCTCAGTAACTGTAAAAACAAACATCTCAAAAATTGAACAACAATGGACCTCCCACGGGTCGTCGGGTTTCATTTCATCCAGGCAGGACCATACCTTTTTATATTTTATTTTTCTTGAGAATCTTTTAGTCACATATGATACTTACTAGCATTCCGGCAAACATGCATATAAGATACCCTTCTCCAAAATTGGTTTTATGTATTGTATATTATATAATACCATTTGGTCTAGTTCTACATAATTCCAATTCCCTTGAAGCCACTAAACTGACGGGATTGTTTTAGTTTCAACTCATATGTTTATATTTATCAAATCTTACCTAAAAAATCCCATACTGTGCAAGATGGTTTATATTGCAAGAAAACTAAACATGTGAAAAACAACAACCACCATATTGGTGTTCGAAAAACGCCTGTTGCATTTTATCCTTCAACATATCGTCAACCATTTGTCTAGTTTGACTTTTTCCCTGAGACATGAAATCGTGCGGCGAGTTTCATCTTTTTTCACTTGACTGCTAATGGTAGCGGACTTTTCAAGGGGTTGATAAAGATGACGATGTTTGTTGCTCCTAAAATATCCAAAACCATACTGTAGCGCAAAACTTCTTATAATAATCCATCTAAAAAAGCTGTTCACTCCTCCTATGCTATGTCCTTTTCATATAATTATCAGACGTTTTACCAGCGTAATGGTTGTATCAGTAATCCACGCATGCATTTTGGTAACTTGATCTTTTTAAAACTTGCACACATCCGCTCTATTCTGTCATGCAATGCAACACATGCAGAGAAGGATATGCGATAGCGTTAAACTGAAACTGTGAAAGTTGTCCTGGTTGGGATGTGTGCAGTGTGCAACGCCATGTTAGAGGGCGATAATTAATCATAATTTACTTAGTTTTCTCCTATCCATGATTTAAGTTACAAACAAGTGACATTTTGAAATTGAGATGAATGAAAGATCGCAAATGGTTATTCAATGAAATCCTAGTAGATTCATTATTCTTGGGTGTACCTTATTAGAAGTGTAAGTTTAAACAGCTTCTTCTCATCTCACATTTTTTGTACGATAAAACTTTGTGCAATGATGTCATTCGTGGATTTTTTGTGCTTCGTGTTGGTACATAATACAAATAGATATGCGAAAGAATCCTGCACATTTTGGTATGTGCTAATAGGTACTTTTGTTGTTTTAGCAGATTCAAAGAAACAAATGCGATTTGATAATAAACTCGACATCACAACAGAAGTCTGAAAATGATATTCCATTCCAACTGCGCCTTCACATTTGTTCGCTGACAGCTCTAAAAGATGTAGTAGATCGATAATGCAGTAATGATGAACGTGAGTTTGTAATAACTCCAAATGTCAAGTGTATTTTCTCTGATGCTGGTTTATATTATTTTTTCCAGTTCGAGTTGGTTGATTGTAGTAGCCAACGCAGTTTTGACCACTTTTTCCTTTGTTTTCGTTCGGACATGGACGGTATAACGTAAAATGGAATTTATCAATTCACTAATCTTCCATCATATTATTCTTTTATCTGGTTTGCAATACCCAACAGCATCAGATGAGGGCCAAGCTTGTGTGTACGTACCTAAACTTGCAAATGAATAGGTTTTTGTGCCAAGACAAAAATCTACAGTCGGGTAATTTTTATTATTATATGTGTGTATTTCTCATTCAGCATCCATATTGCTGTATATGAAGCGTTAAAATAAAAGAAATGGAGTAAGCGAGAGAGAAAAGAGCTGAAGCGAATCACACATCCATCCAACAACACATCACATCAGTCCAAACAAGGCGAGAGCTAGCAGAGCATTTCATTGCATACAACAGAAAATGTACTAACATAGCTCTTTCTCTGGCTACGAACCACACGTATCAAATATCAGAACAGGAAAGTAGACAGATGCATTGGTAACTTGATACTCCTTATGAAAGAGCCTGAGCACTTTTCTGTCCATCCAAATACGCTTTTGCTCACAGCTTTTACTTGCAGTCATGACATGATGATGCCGTACACGTTGGGAACAGAATTGCATTAGTTGATGTTGGTTGGTGTGTATTAGTGGAACCGAAGTGGTTGCAATGCAGACTCAAAGTTGATTTCCCTTTCGTGAAGATGACTAAAACACTCTGTCGCTAGTTGCTGCTGAGCCTCAGAATGTTAGACAACGACAACACCACCGTCATGTGAACCATATGTAACGGGTAGAAAATATTCTCATCATGATTAATGTACAAAATGATGCAATTGAGCGGTAGTCGAATAGTTCATATAAGCTTGTGTTCTGAAGATGATTTTTGGAAAGCAAATTCTTATTTAGCATATTTATAAGCATTAGTTACCTTCACGTGAGTTTTTGTGAATTTTTACCCGTGAATTTCAATGCGTTATAGTTAAATCACCTTCAAACTAAACGAGGGTCCAATCCAACGCATGTATGTATGTATATCATTAGCATCTTTTAGGATCCGTTGCCGGTTAAAGTCAGTTGGGTACAGTCATGTCATAAGGAATAGTAAGCTGACTGTTTAAAATTGTGGATAAATATCGATTTCATTATGCATATGGAATCATGGTATCCTCTTTCGATTTCGAAGCTTGATATGGGAATATATTATGAAAGCTGGTTTGTACCTCACTCACTGTATATGCAATTCATCATCAACAACATTGTTTTTCAAGTTCATGCTACCCAGTCAGCATAGTGGAATACTAGAAAGAAAAATCATCAATCCGTCATCAGCGACTTCCACAGCTGCACTACATTTACTCTTGAATTCATGTGAAGCTATTTGAACAAACAAACACTATTTTACACATACGCCTATCCTAAACAAATACTTGACTTCCGAAAATGAAATTCAAAGCGAAATAATAATTAGCTGCAAGTTGAAGTTGACAATTTGACGTATGTGTGATGACCATTCACTGCACGAGGTTCCTTAACTGAGCCCCATCCGAATATAGGCCCTTTTTAACGCGCCTTCAACTCCCTCATTCAACATTTTTGAGAAAAAGAGGATAATATAGTGAAAAGATGACAATATGAAAAACTATCTTCTGTTCGTATTTTCAAGGAACGTGTGTATTATTATGCAACAGTACAAAGTGTGAAGTCCTTTGCTAAATTGTATACTTTTACTAGATCTGGGTAGTACTGCTGAGGGTACCAGAACAATATATATTGCGCTGAGCCATTATACTATTTAAACGAAAGGCAATGGGTAGCATGTGCTGATGCTAATGTTCAAGCTTTGTTGACACACTGGTTTTTGCAGACGGATATTCATTACGTCCGAATGTGATGTGATACAATACAAGAGCACAAGTCAACTTCTGCTCCAACTGGTTACCAGAATAGGAGTCACCTTCATATTCATTCAATGGTGACATTCATTCTGCTGCTGGTGAATAAACAGCCGAGAACTAAAAGAAAAAGTCAAGCTGTGCAAAGGGATAATTTTTCCAAAAGGATGTTTCGTGGCCAAATGGTCAGATAATGAAGTCCAGCTTCTTTCTTTGCCATTCATAGTTGATAAACTCGAAACCTCATCCGTCCTACAACGTGTCTGAGTTGGTAGAAAAAAGTATATCATTTGTATTCTGTATTTCTATACAACTTTTTGCTCATCTGCTGCAGTATAAAGCATGTATGCATTACGACAGTGGACATTAGTAGCGTAGAGCTTTCTGAAATGTGGAGGCGTGACGCGAAACCATAGGTGTATGGGTATCTATTTCTTTACTCTAAACAAATAATAGCAATCAACACAACAGTTGGAATGCATGACCTTACGACATTTTTTAAAGAAAGAGACTCAAAAGTTTGTATCGAATGTATGGGGCTTGTGCCCTAAATTATGCTCTTGAAATATCCTTTTCAATATTATCCAATTCTCTGAAAAAGGAGATGCTCGTGGTTTACAAATGAAAGGGAATGAGCGAAAACGAAAAAGTGACAATAATTTGTACAGTTTGTAATAATGTTACCTTTTGCTTCGTACTTTGCTAAATGGATGTGCAGACGACAGTCGGTGACTGCGCAACTCATTTGAGGTTATAGAATTCGTATGTCAGGAGTAAGTCAGCAACTGGAGATAGATTGTTGAAGAGAGAAAGGAGACGCTTTATCAAAAGTTCATTTATGAAACTGATCGACTAGACGACATACATTCTACAAATAATGGAGTGGCTCCATCCTGGCCTTCCTTCTCAGTCCATTCACTTATTTATTTTTCATTCCATTCATTGGGAAAACATAAAGAACAAACTTTACTCTATATTATTACCCTTCGTCGTAGTTGTAAGTACATAAAAATTGAAAGACCGACTCGAAATCGTTTCCTCAAAGATTTTACCGAGTTTATTTTACTTGAGAAAACTAACAATTTGGAAATGAAGTTTTGGGACTTGGGACACATTTACAAAGTAAATTGCATTTATCATAACAATCTCCCCTCAACGTATTTTCCACATGATGCAAGCTATTATAAGTAACTGCAACCACTTCCCATGTTACCGCGGAAGTACCTTTGAGTAACAAAACAAACAAACTGTTAAAAATTGTTGTTGAAACGCAGTAGAAAAATAGTTTGCCAATCTGACTGAGGAGTTGTAAAACGGAATTTTGCATTTTGCAAGTTACCCCAGTCGAAAGTTGATGTAAGCTGGAAAGTTTAGGTATGCTTACAATAACGCAACCAAGGCCAAACTCTTGATTTATCTTCAATATAAACTCTCTCACGTCCCTCAAAGTTCATATAATATACATTTAGGAAGATTAATTCATTATTTCGGGATGGCAGAACATGTGTGTTAAAACTGGCAAATAAAAATAAACAAAAATTTATCTTAGTTTGATATCAATTTCCGCAATAAGAACTACAGTGTCAATTTTATATATTAACATTTAAATTGTTGGGGACAAATATCTAATTTATAAGATAGAAAATATCGCTGTTCATCAATGCAATCAATTAAGGGAAAGAGTTTCTATTTGATATTGCATAATAAAGTTCCAATACTTTAGTTTTATCCTGTCTACATGGCGCATTTAAGTATTAACGTGCTATGTACTATACGTCTTTTGTCATCTGAACATAAGGGTCTGCTTGTCAATGAAAGTTCTGCCTATGTGCTTTTGTATTTCCGTTAGCTGCTTATAGATTATATAAGACCCTTTTGTTCCTGCATGTAGTAGTAATAGTTAATATATGTGCATTCCATTTTCATCCTTCTCGCCTAAACATATACCTGCCCATTGATGAGAATAATGAAATGATGATAATGCATCCAAGATACTTACAAAGGTGAATACATCAAATATACGTATACATATACATTCTCAACCATTAATATTATTATTATTATAGGTAGAGAGTGTTTATAAACGCACACGTACCCTATATTTTCCTTAAAATTGAAAAGAGTGAAGCCCTCAAACAAGGTGGAAACAAACCGCCCTTAACTATGTCCATTGTTCACGCACAAAAAGCCACAAAGAGCTGACAATTTCAGCAGTGCATTGCTTTTACTATCCTGCATTATACCTTTGTAAATAGGTAGTTTCATTATCAAAAAGACGAGCAGGATGATATGGCAGAATGTGCATTAGGGAATTGCTTTACTTTAGTATAAGATGCTATTCGTAGGTATGAATATAGTAAATACATTCATATCAGCTGAACGGAAGAACTTGCGCACAGATTTTTTCGAAGAAATAAATTGTCGACCCTGTTCATGTGTCATTCCCTGTTGTTGACAAAAGTTACATTATGAACACGCACATACCGCTTGCTTGTTTTGTAGCCTTAAATTGTAGATGAATTGGTAAGAAGATATATTGTCAAAGTACACCATGACATGCACCATTGGAAAATCGCATAAAAGGGAGCACACAATATTTAAGGGCAAATGTGACCAAAAAAGTGATGGCAGATGAACATTCGCCCACAAAAAACGATTACCCATCTTTTTTCACGATAGCAAAGTACAAAACGGAGGATTGAGCCGAGATGTAGTCCCTACGAAAAACTGATGCTCATTTATCAGAAATCAATTGCTTTTTTGTCCGCTTTATTTGGCCGGTGAGCCCTACTAGTCTTTCCTTAAATGGCTGATCGCATGCTATATAAAATGCGATACGGTACTTGTATGGACTTCTATCTTGAAATCTGGATATCGTATTTTTTGTCTGAAAATGAGTACCATATTGTGCTCGTACAGTTAGTTATCTGTATGGTGGAGGTATGTATACTTTGTGTGAATTGAATAGCACCCGTAGATGTAGATTGTTGGCTACTTTGCTTTTTATGAACAGTCATATGAACATTTCAGTGAGCTTTCTGATCATATAATGTGTATGGTGATGATCATCATGAGCATGTACAGATATATATCCCTATATACTTAAACATACATATATGAAATATGGAAGTTCCTAACAAGTCGAAATTCTAAGAGTAGAAGGAAAATAGATTTTTCACAGTCTATTGGCCTCGACGATCGCCCATTTAGCCATGGTTGTCCTTTTTTGTCAGACTCATAATGGATTATAAACTGCCGGCAAGCCAATTTTTGTCTTTTGTCACGGCAATAACATGGTTTATAAAGGAGGGCCATAACAATGTGTGAATTGACTGACGGACTGACTCTCCTTCTCTCTCTCTCTCTCTTTCCACCATAATTTGTAAGTACTTATGAGAGTTTCACTAACAATGTGTGTGCAACTACGCATAAATATATGTAATGTACCGACGAGCAAGCTCATTGAATGATCTCTCCTTTGCAACAACAATCAATGATTCTGCTCTGCTTCTTTCAACGAAAATCACAATGAACTTGGTGCTACTGGAGTTCATTCAAAAGTCATCTGCTCTGAAAAATTTCAAACCTTGTCAAGGTGAAGTGCCAGTTTGATTTAGGAATCAGCTGAAAAACCAACTGTTTAAGAATTTTCCAAGACAATTTTGTCCATCCATCAACAAGGATGATAGTGACCCACTCTGGCATCATCAAAACTAATGATACATATTATATTTACTTGCGCATTCTTTCCTTGGCACTGGAGAGTTATTACTGCTGTATAATCTTACGGATTTATATAGATTTACGGGCTGATATACATATACTCCTACTGTTTGCACAGTGTTACTCATTTCATTTCAAATGTTTTGGAAAGAAAACTTATCCCATTTTGTATTCTCGTTTTGAAAAAAGAGCATTACAAATTTACATTATTGTTTGTAATCATCCAAGAAAATTTCTTTTGAATGGACAAGACATTTGAACAACATGCTTTTTGGGGCATAATAATCGATTTCAAAGTGGATTAGCATTAGACAAAAAGGTGCACTTGGCTAAAGCTTTTAAGACGGAGTAAGCTGAGATTATAACACGTTTATGGGGAAAATCCTGGGATGATTGCATATATTTGTAATGTGATGCTCTTACATGCATTCATTATTGCATGTAACAAAAACGAGCTGACTGCAAAAGGGTGGCAGGGTTCGTTTTCAGTTCGATAGTTTCGGTCATCCATGTGAGGTTGAGACTTCTCCTCATCTTGGGGAATCTGGTTCATGTCAAATCAAATATTGTATTTATTCATAATAATTTTCTTTCTGTTTCATTTTTTTCCATGGGAGGTCCCAAAAACTGATCCCAACAACAAGTATTATAACTACGTAATATCAACAGTGAATTGCATTCAACGCTCACAAACGATTTTTTGAGGTTGACTGGCTCTCGAAGGTGCATCTCTAAAATATTGATGAAATATATGTCTCAGTTGTGCGTAGGTGAAAACTGAAGCTGATAAAGCAGAAAGGTGATGTTCCCAACTCAACTGGGTGGCAGCTTTGCATCAATATTTTTCTCTGACAATGAAAAAGAGGTGTATCGTTTTGTTTGCTTTTCGTATAAAGCAGCAGGTTGCATGCCATTGTCTCCGAATTTGGATCGATAAAGAGCCAAAAGAGCGTATATTATTCACACATTCACCACCATCATCACCACATCACTACCACCATTGTTGTTATTAATGTGGGAAATGTTGCTTCACCAATTCAATCCTCGGGTATCAACTTTTTTATGATGATTATTGACTTGATGCTGACATTGATATGATGGGTGTTCTGAAATATTATAAAATGCGACTCCTCAAATAAATCGAGTGAAAGTAGAGAAAACTCCTTTGATTGACTAGATGTTTGGAGTTTGTTGATATTACAATAAGGAACATAACTCATCCTTTCGTTCTTGTTGCCCAATTACTTTATTCAATCGTGAGATAAATGATACATGCTGACTTTTGTTGTTATTATGGTGGACATGATATGTATGTTTAATAAATAGGATGAGACAGTAAAAACTGTTTTTACAAGTCACCAAAATTCAATATCGATCCATTTCTTGCACTCGTTTTAGTCACCCAGCCATAATAATTCTATAAGTACAAGGGAGGACTACATACGATAATGAAATGAATTTGGAAAGGGACATGTTCCCACCTACGTGTGCACAAGGTAAGTCATATTCAGAATAAGTGTTTTACCAGGTGTGTTTGGATTTTGGAAAGTAAAAAACCATCAGTCTTATATGACTGTAGCAGAGTGTGGGTAGTGGTTATATTTTATTGATAAATAATTTTCATTCATTTATCTTCGGTTTTGATAATGATTCGGCAAAATTTCCCCTCATGTAGCATAAATCAATATTGTCAATAGATTGCATCACAAAGTTTTTATTGGAAAGTATCATGTACATAAAACATACTTCACAATTAGCACATGCTGTGAGAAAAATTAGCTACATGTTGTTTCTGTCAGCTATCCTTCAGCTCAGTTCAAAACCTTTCAATGTTGAACTAACAAGGTGGTTGAATATTATGCCCACCCAATTTCCTCCTCAGAATATATTATTATGACAAGGAAACCCAAGTTCTAAAGTCCAAGTTTTACTATCAGCTATGGGCTATGCTACAAACGATGAAAGTAATAATTTGTAGTGCTTCTCATATAAAATTAATTAGGAGGGTGTATAAACTTTCTTATCAAAAGTTATAAACGCATGACGAGTCTAAATTTCTAAAAGAAACCTGGGCATCACTATTTTTTGTACTATGCATGAATATGGCCATGGTGGTTAAAGTATCGCCAATAAAATACGACCCATCGTGATTTACCGAGCAAATCACGATGATATCATTGCACCGTCGGTTTTAGATAGCCAGAAGATAATACACTTACTGAAATGCGTATTGTCACGCCATGGTCACCTCATCCCTTGTGAGACGAGACATGATTCTCCACAAATGGATTACCGACACAACAATACTTTTCTCGTTAGACAACCTCTTATTAAGCCGGTGAAGAAATTGCAGCTTTAATACCTTTCATTGACTTTGTTGGAGATAATAAC
Organism: Orchesella cincta; assembly: GCA_001718145.1. NCBI lineage: Eukaryota > Metazoa > Arthropoda > Collembola > Entomobryomorpha > Orchesellidae > Orchesella > Orchesella cincta. The sequence continues at coordinate 9,488 of LJIJ01001529.1, forward strand.
GATGATTACTCTTAATAGCCTGGTCCGTGTAGCACTAGCATTGCAGCGTGATCGGTGCTCGGCATGCAATACATATCATTTCGTATAACAACACGGATGATAATAGCGAGCAATAAAAACTTGGAGTAGTAGAATAAAACAGTAAGTGAATGAAAAAGTAAGTATTGTTTATATACACAGTGAATGAGCAAAGCATGTAGTGCTGTAGAAGAGCAAGTTACTCTCGCAGAGTCAATGTATAATAATATATAGAGTTGATATCAAAAACTCCACCCGAATCCACAACCTTTAGGGATGGTTCTGTGGAGCGCATAATCGTATCATAAGGATGGAACCTGAGCACCCTGGCTCAAAAAGCCAGTAAAAAGTGAGCAGCCAACCACTCTCTCAATACCAACAGTTTTCCTCCATGTGGGCTGGCAAATGTTTTCATGTGTAAAGTATATCACTCGCTTTTCATGCTTTTCATCGTGTGTGTAGTATATCTCATCCACGCTGCTGTTGAAAAAGACCATGAACAGTGAGTGAAGAGTTGTTGTACGAGTAAACCCTCATTGTTTGCAATAAGGGCAAGGTAGAAAAATAACAAAAAAAGGTATACCAGCTCTTTTTATACAATTTTTTTCATAAGTCATTCATATGCACAAACTTTATGTATTTTTGAGTTTCAATAAAAATGTACAACAAACCCTCATCAAACTTGCGATTGCGATGCAAATGTACAAGTTACAGAACAGACATTGTCAGGATGGAAGTATATTATTCATGTATAATATTATGCGAAATTCTGTGGTTTCATCATCATCATCATCGGCAGGACTTGAAAAGATCATCTTCAATTGTAAAATATGAGCTATAATCAAATTATTAATCCTTTCATTTTCCCCTCATGACCATTTTCCAATGTATTCCTACACCTCGATGTTCGAATCCAAGAATGAAAAGGTATTCTAAATTTTACTACTGACTGACTGAATGTCGATTGCTTATGATATCAGAACTCAATCTCGAGGATCATGAAATCATGATAGTAAATTGTAAGCATGTAGTTAGGTATTCAAATGTGTATAGCCAAAAAATCTCGTGATGATTTTGTAGTGGAGTTAAAGCTGCTGGTTGAAAGCTTGCTATCATCTCTTGACATCGTATATTAGATCAGATGAGAGACCCACTCATTCAATATTTTGCTTTGCGTAAAGCCTCGTATGTGAACACATACATACAACTTGATGTGTTGTGGTAGAGTGGATGATGATGGTTAACTGCTCCTACTCGCTCGCTTGTCGTAACGTAAGGCTTAACAACGAATAGAAGTGAGCCCGGTGGATTGTTTTTTGGTTTCGTGTGGATTTGTATATTTTATTTATGTACTACTCGTTCATAGATGCAGAATGTGCGAGATAAGTGGGAGCAGGCTGCTTTCTTTTGCATGCTTACAACTCCACTCCACACTAGGGCTCTAAACTGTGTATCTTTTTTAGTTAGTAAAGCCAGATCTCTAGCCGCAGCAGTGGCAGCGTTTTGAAAGCATCACATCCAAACTCTAAACTCCTTTCGGAATCAGTTAGCGAGCAGGCTTTCTCTGTGAACAGTATAGTTGTACGCTAAACCATGATGAGAAGCAGAACATTGCTTGTACTTGTTTCCCTGTGATGCGGTTCCTCATTATAAACTTTTCCAAATAAAGTTGGCAAATAAGAAGTGTTCCGCGTTTCCAATTGAATTCGAATCTGCTCCAATTATGGAAGCTTTTTTTACGTACATGCTTTTGAAAGTTGGGTAACTATTATGGTGCGTACGCACAAGAGTGTACCCAGTACCTAAATAAATTGCTCTGCATTGTCATGTGAAATAAAAGGTTGACAAAGACAAGATGAAGTTCCCTTTTTGACTTGTTCAAATACACATGGTTAATAGACTCTCGGAAGAATAGTAAACTCAGAACTAGCAGTATATGATAAGCTGTTGCTCATTTTTCTTGTGACAAAGGGTTCCCTTGTTGCTTTCATTCTTAAAGAAAGTAGCACAAGAAGAAAAAGTGAGTGCATATAAACCAAAGAGACCCTACCGAAACTGTTTTGTGTGTTGAGAAAAAACATAACCCTGGAGTCTTCTGCTTACTGGATGCTCACTTTGAGTATACTGAAGCCTTCGAAGGTGTATATCTCATTGCGTAGCCTGCATCATCTCTGGTTGCTTCTGCTGGACCCTTTCAGATGACTGAACATATTATTGCTTGTATTATTCTTGACGAGGCTCTCAGCTGAAGAGGTTCCTCTCCAGCTCTCCTCCTTTAAGTATTCAGGCTTTGTGTATTTGGGGTGTACCTTATGTATGCACTTCGTTTGGTGAGCTGTTTGTGTTGTTATTTACAAAGAAGAGTTTCTTGAGGACATCCCCATTCCATTCAGATTTCTGACACTTATAAACAAACTTTTCACTCCCGAGTTACTGCTCATTCTTGTCGGAGCTGTGGTCAGAGTAAGATGATTTTTGAGAAAAGGATTTACAGGATCTTCACACAGTTTAGGGCATAATTCATACCTGTTGACTTTTGAACATTTGAGACTAACAAGGTGTGTATAATCCAAGTATTATTATTATTCATTAGTTCAGATTATCTGGTATGGTACTTTATTCATAAGAAAAAGAAAGTTGTATCAACATTACCCAGTATTTGGGATGCAAACGAACTACTCACAGTGGATTTTAGCAGTGCAAGTTTATTAGTGTGAAAGTGTGTCCAGTGAATAAAATCACTGTGTTAAATAAATGAATTGATATTGAATTTGCATGATTTCTTCAATTCCAAACACGCTAGACTTTTGGCGATATAGTTTTAAACAAAAAGAGAGTGAAATGATTCTCGGAGCTATGGGGGATGGAGGTGGACTGTTGTCGGGGCCTAGTTTAATGGGCGGTGCGGGACTGTCATCTGTCACCTCAATGGGGACATTAACGCTTGGTCCTCCATCACCCAATCCCATTCTTCCATCATTTGGATTTACACAAGAGCAGGTAATTACATTAAATTGGTTGTGATTAATGTGTTTAGCACACGCAATGTTTCCTTTGCCCTTCTTCCAGTCGCATTTCTAAAGTAAAGTCGAGGCTAGCCAATGCTTGAGATTCAGCAGAATGAGTCATTAGTTCGTGCTGTTTGGACGAAATGATGAAGAATATAAACAACCCACTGTCATTTTTGCATTAAGTAATCTTCCACGTGTTAGTATAAAAGTATTAATGCACTATCATATTTCTTTAATCCCACAATTTAAAACGATTAGTAACAAGGAATGTGTCATACTGAACGTGCTTCATCTTGTAAGACTGTAAAATGAGACGAACATTATTTATTTTAAAATTGTCACCCTACATTATTTTTAGTTGTACATCTGCCTGTTTCATCTTTGTGATGATACAATGTCTTTCAAAACTGCCATCGTTGCTTACGTTCAAATATCTAATTCCAAGAACTTTAACCGAGTTTGAAGCATCTCCAACTATGATGATTCATACATGTATGAAGAGAGATGTATCTGAAGCAGATTAGTGACGCAACGATGATAATGCTCAAATGCGATAGTAAAACATATTATAGAGAAGCCAAACGTACTTTTCACTTTATACCTCACAATTATTCGAATCGTCACAGGATTTATGAATGTTTACATCTGAGTTTGTGTTTTTCCAAAGGGAATTGTAGCTGTCAAAATGTGTTCTTATTCTTTCTCGAACCAAGTTAAGCGTACAATTAAAAAAGCAAACTCAACTCGTACGAAGTCTACGGTTCATAGTTGCCTCTATTTATACAAGCAAGATATCCAGTTACATACAGAATGTGAATATTTATGTAATGCTTAAAAAAGAGAAAAAGGACACCGAGGTAGCATTTTTTGCTTGGAGTTTGTCTGTAATTTTTTTCTCTTCTACTAAACATATTTTTATGCTGGGCTACCACAAACAAGTGAAGACGTTTGCCGAGTTTTCGAAGTCAGGCTCAGTTATGCATAAAATTCTTCTTCCTTCCATTTCCACAAGCATGACTTGTTTAACCTCGAGTATTTCATTTTGCTTCCATTCCTCATTTATGCATAGCTTATTGCATTTAAGCTGGTAACGGCAAAAAACAATAATATTATTAGGATGATGTTTTCTAAGCGTGGATATTATATATGTTATATTGCAGGTTGCTTGCGTTTGTGAGGTGCTCCAACAGTCAGGAAACATGGAACGCCTGGCGCGATTCCTTTGGTCGTTGCCTGGCTGTGAGAAATTGCAGAAGAATGAGAGTGTCCTCAAAGCAAAAGCCGTCGTGGCGTTCCATCGGGGAAACTTTAAAGAGCTGTATAAAATTTTGGAGTCTCATCAATTCTCACCTCATAATCATCCCAAATTACAAGCTTTATGGCTCAAGGCCCATTACATTGAGGCTGAAAAGCTGAGAGGACGACCTTTGGGAGCTGTTGGTAAGAAAACACCAAGTCACTCCAGTTTTATTTGCTCATTCTGTTAATTCTCATACATTGCAAAGATGCGTCATGTCATATTATTCATGATCTGGTTACGTGCTAGATGATTTTAAAAAATATTTTGGAAAATTCAAATCATTAGCCATATTGCATGTAATTAAGCATCAGCCAATTTCATGTTGAGCTATATGTACGTTGACTAACGATGAATTGTTGTCGGCGCGTTCATAACAAGCTGTAATTCTGTTAAAAGCTAAATCATAGTACCACGTTTCAGTGGTACTTTCTGCTTCAACTGGCATAACATTTTTATATTTCTATGCTGAAAAATAGTATAGTTAGTGATAGTCCACTTAAGAGCTAACTACAAAGCAGAAAAATGACAACACTTGCCAGCCATACTGTTGATGATGATGATGGTGGTGGTGATGTTTTTTAACACATTTATCAATCTTACTCAAGTCAAGTTAAGTCACTCTTTTGACTGGTAGCAGAAGGCAGAAATGAAGATAAAGTTGAAGCTCACTGAAATCCCCTACTTATACCAAAACCTTCACAATTTTTATAGAGAGGAGAGATGTCGGTGATGATGGGGTCTTCCCCTCATGATTTTCTCATACATAAATACTCACTTCATCATTCACAAAACCGAGCATAATATGAGTACATTATTAGCACATCTCACTGGAAGGGTTTAGCCTACCAAGAATATCATCTACAAAACCTTTAAAAAAGTATGTGGTCTTCTGGGACTAAAAGTTTTCTTTGGGGAGAAGAGAAGCTTGTACAAGTTACAGAATGCTGTTCACAGTAGCATAATAATATCCGATATTTTTTACTGCCAATATGCGACTGAAATGAGCATACATAATGAAATGAAACCTCTAAAAGGAATGTGGTAATCGCACGAGGATACATTATTTGCAGAAAACTATGTGACGATAGGTCATATTTCATCGTAAAGTAATCTATTCCTGACTAGATTTACAAAACACTTTATGGGAGAGCATTAAGTTAAACTGAATACGTTTGAATGTTATTACGTCTCTCACTTCTCTCTCTCTCTCGTCCCTTTTGTATTTATTAAATAGGAGAGAGATTTAGAAGAGGATTGAATTATGAATATGGGCCTATTTCCAACTTGTCATAATATAGATTTATTGGTTTTAGTCTGCGTCGGAGTGAAACCGAAAATACAGAGACGCTAATGTCCTAACACGTACTTAGGCTTGACTGTTAATTGTGGGAAGATTGGAATAAAAAAATTGCAAATATCTTTACAGGAAAATACCGAGTGAGAAGGAAATTCCCATTGCCCCGAACTATCTGGGATGGAGAAGAGACATCGTACTGCTTTAAAGAAAAGTCAAGGACCATACTTCGAGACTGGTATCAGCACAATCCATACCCTTCTCCAAGGGAGAAAAGAGAGCTCGCAGAAGCTACCGGGTTGACCACTACCCAAGTTAGTAACTGGTTCAAAAATCGGAGACAACGGGACCGAGCTGCAGAACAAAAAGATGGACAACCAAGGTACAGTACAGTTTTTTTATTTAAAAAAAATTCCGCTTAAATTTATTTATGCCTACGGTCTGGTAGTAGCTGTAATGTTGTAACTGATATTTTTCAAAGTGAAACTTGATAGTTTTCATAGTGCATTATTCGTGCTCACAAATGTGAGCTGACGTACATATACATACCATAATATTTTGTGTCATCGTTAGGTTCATGTATTTTGCTTTGAATTAATGTGTTGCTCAAATTTTGGTAAAATGATACACAATTTAGGAGAGAATAGATTTGGAAATACTAGATATATACATGCCTACGTGCTTTATAAAAATTGAAGCAGCAGAAGGAACACATTGCAATTTAAGCAACGGAAGGAAAATCACGTTTCATTTAACCGTGATCTCTTAAATAGTCCACATTTTATTTGTGTGGGAGGTTCCTTGTAGTCTGCTAACAAAAGTATCAATTATCACTTTCAAAATGTAACAATAATAATAATAACAATTTTGTATCCTTAAACCATAATACTACGGCTACCTTTGAGTAAAGGCCACATAACGGTATGAATATCAAATTTCCTATTCCTACCTTTTTTGCGTGTTTGTCAGAATGCTGTAACAGTTGAGTTAGATTAAAGGAAATGTAAATGTAAAAGTGTGTAAAGCTACATAAATTCTGGTTTAGGATGATTTGCGACGAGGCAACTTTTTCTTCCTGGTTGAAATTCTGTTTTGGTTCGTTTGCAGCAATTTTCAAGCATTTTAGCAAAACGTACATGGTATTTTCCCATAAATCCGGTAATTTATGGGCACATCTTTCATTTGCTTAACTCTACTCCTTCATATCATCTCTAAATATCGATAATATCTCCTAAAATATGAGGATATATTGAACAAATCGAAGATTTTGTTGGACATGTTCCATGTTGTCGTCTTGTAACACAAAATATGATCGCTGACAATTTCTTATTATTGGATACTAGCAGATCATCAACTTGTACTTTTCGCGCTGGTGCTGATTCAATTTGAAAGCTTATATCGGTTGTGCATATGCATTTACTACTTCGGATTACACACAAGGTTATAGAGAGAAATATGAGTTAAACCAAAAGTAAGTCAGCAGTAAAAGATATAGCTCATTTTGGAAACTTTGCCCGTTACTAAATCACGTATTACTTTGCCCCTACTTGACACATTGCCTCCTTCACAAACCTCAAAAGTCGATATTGGAAGAGAGCTTTTGGTACCATCTTTGCGTTATATTGCAGATTGGCTTTTGCCACATAGTTGACGCTGATAACATCAGCTCGCAGTTTTCAATAACTAAGTACGTGGATGAAACCCAAGTAAGTGACGATAAATATCCCGTATCTTTGCCAAAGAAAACTTGGAAAAGTCTGTTGAGAAGGGGATTTGAACGTAGGAAATTGTACAAGAAGAGGTTTATCCGAGTAAAAAAGGACGGAAATGTGCACTAGTTCTCTGCACTCTGTCTCTCTTTCAAAGTTTTCGTTCTCTCGTTGAGCAAGACAGACATTAAGCAAAAAATAAATATATTGGAGAATCTCACACTGACGGAAGAATAAACGTCGTTTAGAACATTACTTACGTCCAAGTAAGTAGGATGAAGTAGAAAAAAGATGATGATGATAGTTTCCCATTGTGGGTGGCAAAAGTGTGAAACCCGATACCCGGGCTCCTTACACACTCATGAAAGAAAAACTCTTTTTTCGTGTTTGACTGTTTGTTCTATTTGCATTCCCTTCATCATCAACATCTCTCTCTTTTTGAAGATTTGCTATTATTCATGTCTAAGCTTTCTGCTTTGACTGGTGAAACGAAAGCAAAACACTTTTCCGCTCAATTCTCCTCTGTGTACGTAAATCGGGATGTCCAAAGTTGAATTTTACTCATCTTCTTCCTTGTAAATCTAGCCTGCCTAAATGTACCAAGTATGCGACTCATCACACATCTCTTATACCTACATACATGCATTCTAAGTAACTTGGTCGTATATTATATGCTTTTTATTTCTTAGTTTTGAAAATAAACCTATCAAAAAAGAAATGCTAACCAAACTTGAGCAAGGATTCTGTAGAATTTGCCTAAAACTGATTGTGAGTTCATTTTACATGAGCTGCACAAAGTTCCAAGACAAAAAACACATTGGCTATTGCCTGTTTAAAAACAGTAGCCGAGAAAAGTTACATAATGTTCTATATCGTACAAGAGCTAGTGTTAGAGGTGCATTTAAGCATATTACGCATTGGGTCACAAGGCACAGAGTGGAAACATCATGAAAAAGTGCATTCGTCCCTCTCACCAGTCATCATCATCATTGCCGCACCACTTCATCAGTTTTTTGTGACTCTTTTCATTTTCCGGTTAGCCAGCTAGGGTTTCTTTTGGCGTGGTAATATCTGACATTTGAGTCTCAAGACGAAATTCTAGAACGTTGGGAAAAATCCGTAAAACAAAGAAAAACATGTTGGCTTTTTCAGACCTTCGCTTTAAAAATTGGGTAGACAAAACGAGATGAAAGGCTGTGATGTATGTGGTGTGTATGCACAACATTCGTGATGAACTCATTCACTCATAAGAGGATATAGTCAGTCACCACCACTCTTCTGTATACACAACTTTTCTGTTTGTAAAGTCAAAGGCTCTTTCTGTTTTCCTTTTTGTGAATGTACGTCTTCCTACACTACTATTGTCGTATTTGTCCTCTTATAATTTCTTGGCAATGCCCGTCAGCATAACCATCATGTCATCAGAGATCCACTTCTGTTCTTCTTACATACATCTTATTTCAAGTTATGGTTATATATCCTATGGTTTGACATTTGTGTTATGTTATTATAATTTCCATTCAGTTTACTCTTCAAATCACTTCATTTTCTCAAGCAAAATGGGAATTTATTTGGGTAAACAAAGTATAGAATCACGGAAAACTTTAGGGAAAAACATTGCAACCATGAGCATTTTCTGAGAAAGTTAAATAGATCAGCCAACCAACCTATATACTCTGCTCTTTTACGCTCCTCTTTATTCAGGCGAGCTGTATATATTTGTACTAGCTTCAAATCTACTTCTCTTCCTTTTTAAAATATTTGAGTTCGTTATGGTTGGTGAGGTTTTTCTGATGAAAAAATATTACTTTTTAAGTGATCAGTATGACCTCTAAAGTAATTTTAGCTGTGTGAAATGCAGTAGCGCTTTTTCATTCTTGAAACCAAGATGATCGTCACACTGTAGTGAGAGACAGCGGATCATGTTATTAAATTTCATTCACGCTGAAAATCTTTTGCGACGAGATGAATGAATGCCAGACACAGATGCGAAGAAAATATTTGGGCTTGCAGTATTCCTTGTGTACTCACACAAACACGGAGGTAGATATATGATGAAAACTTATCATTTTCTTAACTGGGATGTTAGTGAAGTCTCGAATGATGATGATGATGAAACAAATCTGCAAAAACCATTGCATTTTTGTAGCGTCTTCTGTCACCATATCATTTCATGCTATCATGTTTTGCTTGTCTTCTCACTCCTTCTGACACGGAAACTTTATACCTTGAATTTTTCATCTTGCTAGTCAAATGTCACCTAGTTTCCAGAATTTGTAACGGTACTTTATTTTTTTTGCTTGGGTCGTTTTCAAAAGTTGGTTCTTCCACTTGCCTCTTTGGTGGCAAAGTGCTATAAGCTCAATTTTTTTTGCTACCAAGAGCTCGTCACATGGCTGAATCCTTCATTTACTTTTTACCATTACAGCCTACGCAAAATGTGCAAATTAGTTAGAAAGTACAAAACAATCTTTGTGTGCTCACGGACGGATTAATCCCACCATAAAATTCCATTACGTGTTGGATTTTACCCGCTGATTTTGTTTTAAAGTTGTAAATACCATAACTGTTTAATTCCAATTTATTTTATTGCTTGTAGTCAGAATAAAGTAGGGAAGAGGAGCACGCATCATGTTCCCAACTTCACATTCATATCACCGTCACTCTTTTGTTGACTAATGCAAGGCGCAACATTCATTCCGGGTTTTAGATTTCCACTTACGTCCTTCATCAAGATTAATTAGTGACACATTGAAATACACACGCAATTCCAAGAAAAAACAATACAACTACGACATGACATGAATAGCAGAAAAATTCCTGGTTGAAATCGCAATTCTACTAAGCTGATGTTAAATGCAGAGGCATGCATAATATACTCAAGGGAGTACAAAAGAAATACCTCGTTACAAACTCTTAAATGTTTTGATTTCACATTTGCGGCCATCTGTTTCAACCCAGTCAGATCGGATCAACGAGTTAGTCAGCAAGCGTGAGTATCATTGGGCTTGCCATATAATACTCATTTAGGAGGAATTATACCGTTTTTTTCTCTCTTGTTGCAAATGAATACGAGACAAAATTCAGAGAACATAACATGAGACAGGGGAAAACAATAGCTCAGTCACTTTTCTAGTCTTTTCCTTTGTACCTACTTATCCTCATATCAATATGCATTGCAATGTATAGAAAACAACAAGAGAAATGGAGAAGAAGAAGGGATTGAAAAATAGAGTCAAGAGTCGAGTCATAAGTCGTCGTGCCAAGTAAACTAACGCTCTCTCCATAACACCACTATTCACACGACAGTTTATGCTTTGGATAACAAAACATCTGCATCTGTCCTATTTGGCCTATCTGAGAAAAGATGAAAGAAATATATACGGGAATCAAAAAGCTATCATCACACTCATCTTTACTTCAACTGCCTTTGTTACGGTTATTATTATTATACCCCATTGTCAAAAACGAAAACCGAATTTCTTTTGTTACTTGTGTGTGTATGTAGTGTATACGTAAATACACAACAGATTTAAAGGATTGGATGTCACAATCGTCTACAAGATTTGAAATCGTAGTAATGGCACATGTTAATTCAGTGTGAAAATACTGGTATAAAATGACATGGACTCATACATCCGATCCGAAATTGAGAAAAAGATCCGCTGCGCAACACACAGGATCACATACAGACGATGCTCGTATTCATAAAACTTGTAAAAGCAAAGTAAGTGAGCATGCAATAATAATCGTAAATGCGTCCGCGTTCGCCCTCATCTCAATCTCAACACAAAAACTGTTTTCTGATTGTACGTCAGTCAGATAAGAAGCCTACATATTGTGTGTTCTGCCGATCCTTATGGAATATAAGAAAAAAAGAGTGGATAGAAAAAAGTGACAATGTGTGTTATTTTAAGCACCTTATTTCTCACTTTAATATCTTTTCAAGACATTTGAGACACGTTCAAGAATCTTTAAGAGCCACTTCATGAATTCATCCATATCCATCTATACTTCTCGTTTCCTCATCATCATCACCATCAAACATGCACTTGAGCGAGCGTACGTCTCAAGTATGTAGTTGCATATAAAATGAATCTGTTGTTGACTATTTGAGAAAAGAGGAAGCTAGTTGTAAGTGCTGGTATATAATCCATAAAAAATGTTCCACGAAGCAATAATCGGCATGACACGGGAGCACAAGTAGCACGAGGAGTAAAAGTATCGTATCGTAAGTGGAGACGTAATAATAGTTGAAATAATAATAATATCTCTTAGTGCCCCATTGCCACTGAGATTAGACCATACGGAACAGTTGTAAAAAAATCTTAATCGTTGTGTTCTAGTAGTAAAGCACAATATTACTACAGTCGTTTTTAGCGTGCTGCGTCTTGTCTTAAAAGCGATTCATTCCTCACACCCGGTTTTAATAGCGCTTGTTCAATAGGAAATGGAAGGATAGTCAAGATGAAATGACTTTTTTTCTTTAGAGCACATTTTATGCATAATATTTATTCTCAGCTGGATCCATTTGGTTTTATGACGATGCTTTGCCAATAAATTCTATATTTCTTCTACTTCGTCTTCTCCGTCTTGTTCACTTGACACTTCATGAATGGAAAACATTGAAAAGTGTGCATGGTTGTCTACAAACACACAATCCAGCTATAACAGTAGAGATGAGTGCACATTTAGACGTAGTTGAAATGCCTCTATAAAAAGTTAGAGTTGTTGTTTTAGACGCTACTCGTTTTCCTTATAACTTCTTCAGATCCGCCCGACTTTATATCGTTCCTCTTTAAACTTGTTGTAGTTTCAGCTGTGAAATTGATTTATTTGATGGGAATGACTAATACCAATTCTAAGAGTAATGTGGGCGCTGCTTCTAATGTTTCATGTGTATTCTTCCAAACTTAGGTATATCCATATATTCTGTATAGGTACAAAAACGCATGACTTACGAGCATAAGGAAATAATTGAAATTTAATGTCACTTCTTAATATCTCGTGACATTTTATTGCTTACATTAAAACTAAATGGCATGTATGAAATACCTTGCGTTCGAACTTGATGAGAGTGAAACGAATTTACAAGGTGAAAATGTGAGAATCATAAGATGCACTTCTTGGCACGTATTACATTATAGTCTAATCTACAGCGCGAGCTCTAAACGACCACGTTAAGCCTTTAATTGAACCAGAAATATTTCATTCAAATATTTGAACCTCACACCACACCACATGTATTCATGAGGAAATCAGAAGGTAAAATTGAAGAAAGGCATTTGAATGTTTGAAAAGGTAATGATGAAATGAAACATCTTTCAACAACTCAATTTTACAAGCTAGTGCGAGAGGGGGTTTACCAATAAAAGTAGGATAAATTGGTAATAACTATGCAATAATAGCGATAAATGTGAATTTTTACATGTTGATCTGTGCATGTCTTGTCATGTCATGTCATCACGTCATCATACCGAACAGGATTAAGACGCTCGCGTCTTATCTATCTTTAAAAGGACACGTTAAGTGCATGTCAGGGCACGTATGAGGTTTACTGAAAAATAACTTTAAGAAGCCATAACAAGCCTGCATTGTTTCAAGAAACGGAGGCGTCCAATTATTTCCTCACCCTTGTGTAAACGGTTCTGACAGCGGATAGTTAGACACATGATCATATTGCCTTTCTATTTTTGACATGCACGCACGTTTTTTATTATATTAGAATGAAAATGTACATGTACCAGATATTGTAGAAAGTAGAGTTTTATGGGCTTGATTTCTGGTGCGTGATCCGATTTCTGGCGGAATTTCACTTCAATAAGTCGTAAATTATTCTGAAGCGATTGATGTATTTGGTTAGCACGTCATATTTTGTCAGTTTTATGAATCTGAAAAATGCGAATGAGAATTTTTTAACTTTTGGGATAAATTATAACTGTCACAAGCTGTATGATTTGTTGTTCTGAGCAGTAGCTTTTAAAATATCATGAAAACTACCATTTTAATGGTCAACAGCTATGGAAGGAATGTTAACTAAAATGTTTCTTCACAATTTACAGATCTGAGGATGGCAGTGGAAGCGGTAAAAAATTGGCACATTCAGGTTTGGGGTCACCCGATGGTGACTCAAGTTCCGGTGAAAGTCAGGATGAAAAAACAACCTCTCTCATGGACACCTCTTCAATATTTCCTTCTCTTCATGCAGCAGTAGTACATTCCCAGGGGGGCTTGACTCCAGGGAGTAAAGCGTCACCAACATCCACTCACCCCCTGTTCTCAACGCATGGAATGGTAAGAAGAAGAACTCTGTTTATGCAACATATCCTTAATAGAATTTCAGGGAACAATTTGTATGACCAAACTATGTGTTTACATTTGCATACATAAATTGACAATCCACAGTCACACTTGTAGGATGGTTTCTGCAGTGTCACCCTTTACTAAGTTGAACATGTTTTGCTTCCAAGTCACACAATTGCAACTACTGTTCACAATGTTTATTCACATTTGTACTGATTGGCTAACAATGTGATGAAGGCACGTTCATCATACTGATCACATCCTAACAACTCCTGATCGCTCAAATTTATGTTCGTTTCGTTTATGGGAGTTAACAGCTTGAACAGATAGTGTACATTGCTGACGAAGGTCACACCTATCTTTTGTCATGCGTTCCGACCAAGTGGTCATCAAGACATCGATCTTATGACACTGTTGCCATTTGACATGATTTCTTTCTCCATTCGCGATGCATTTTGCCGTTGATTATGATTGATGACTTGATGATGATCATGACTGACAATTGAGTCTGAAATCGTATGACTACTTATTGAACTACGAGCAATTGTTGGTTTCTCCGCTTTGAGCTTGTGCGACAAGACTTTTGAATGCAAACAGAAAACTATACATGGCGAGTGTCAAAGTTTTAACAAGGCAAATGTAGACAACAACCGCAGCAGGTCATACATATATATCGAACGATGCGAGAAAGCGTTTTATCTTTAGTTACATACAGAGTATCTCATTATTACATATCTTTCAAGCTGACTGCCAAGATTGAGATTTGAGATGTTTTGATTTTTATGGCTGTCCAAGACCTTAGATGCTTCATATTACTGGCTGACGAGGAGGAGGCTTTATAGCTTTATCCCCAAAATATTTGAATGACTGTATGAGCCCAGGTTTTTGATCTTTCTTTCTCAATGAAATAAAATGAAACCTGAAAAGTTTTTACAAAAAAAGTAGATTGAAATCAAGTTGCTAGTCAGAGAGAGTCACAACTGTGTAGAAAAAGGTGTTTATCTAGTGAGAAATCATAATATCAAATGATATGTCTTGAATAATACGTATGTATTTTTTTTATTCTCATGAATTTATTTATTTGTTCTCCTTCATAGGACCACGTCACCTCAGGGTTAGCCTCATCTCTCTCGGCAATGCAGTCACTAGGCGGATTTCACAGGTAAGCTTAATTGAAGTCATGCTATTCCAAACATAGTTGTCTTAAAGTTGAAGGACATTTTTGAATTATTTGGTTTCTATTTGATGATACTTTCATTCATTCGTTTTTGTCTGTATTTTTTACTTCACAGCATGGCAGCGGCCGCAGCAGCAGGCATTCCCCACCATCATTTGATGGCTTCTGCAGCGGTAGTTGCAGCTTCAACCCATCATTCCCAGCAACTTGGTACCCAAAACAGAGATGTCGAACAAACAGAGCTCGGTGGTCATGGTCATAATTCGAATCATCATCATCATCATCCCCACCATCCGGCTTTGGGCGCTCCTGGAACTTTAGGTATCCATCCACATGAGTACCATCACTTGTGACATTGGATAGAGTGATCTTTGATACATCTTCCCGAATCTCCTTCATTGACAACAATGAAATCCAACAAGGATGAGTTCGAGATTGTCACCGGTTTATCAGTTTCTACAATCAGTTGTAATTCTGCTGCTCCGCTTTCATTGTCATCTCTCTAAGGTCACTCTACTCTCTACCAAATTATGTTCATATCCCATTGATAATCGAACTAGTTCTAGCTCTACATACTTCAATCTTCTTATGCATACCTCTATGTATCTACTAGCATACTGATTTTTTATATCGTTGCGCCCAAACTCCACAGATAGAACTTTGATATTTCGTAAACTTTTAATGAAAGCATGGAATTTAAAGAGTCAATGAAGAGTAAGCATATTAAAAATATGTGTTGTGATTGTTTAAGGTAATTTTAACAGTGAATAATCATATATAAAGTACAGTAAGTAAGGCTAAAATTTGCCTATATAGCCGTTTCGTTTCCTATCCATGAGATTATGACAAATGTACTCCAACATGCGAAGCTGCAGAGAATTTCAGCAGTAATTTGAGTTATATGATATTCGGAAGTCATAGATTTGATAAAAATGCTATATTATGCAAGTAATGTGAAAGGAAGGTCACATGAAAAAGCCATTGACAGGTTGTGGCGATAAAACTTCAATGAACTCTATTGAAACCAGACTCGATTGCAGAATGGACGACGAATGAGTTGATGCATCAAAATCAGTTCTTGCTTATTTAACTTTCATTAAAAGAAGTAAATTATTTTTTGTTAAATTGAAATTTTAATGTGCGTTCTTTCAAAAATGCATTTTTTCATCTTATTAATCGAAATACCATACATACCTGCTACCACTCATTCGCTTCTAAAATCCAAGCTAGCAGGAAAGAAATGATGTGATAGAAAAGCAATTGAAGTTAATGTGTAAACTCATCAGCAGCACCTTTCCTTGTTTTTATCAAAAAGGGAAAAGAAACATAAAAATAAAGTTGGCTAGCATGCATGCACCACAATATGCATAAGCGGACATTTTTCCTTGGAATATCTAGGTAATAATAATAATAATCATGATAAATTGCATTTTTTATCAATTACCATTACACCATTTACACTAGACCGCTAGCTAGCACAAGAGAGAGAGACGAGAACACGTAGTACCTTGGTCTTCACAGCTTTAAACATTTTACAACTCTTAGTAATTGATACGTAATTGAATTAAAATGATAAATGGTAATGATAGAGTTTTGATCTTCCTATTTTTCTCTTTCGTGGCATGTGTATACATAAAATCTACACACAACTTCAATAAAATAGAAGCAGCAAAAAGAGGAGCAGTCACAATACAACAATATACAAGACAAGCTACACACATTGCCACACCAAAATGAAAACCGACTAAGAAAAAAACCACTGACTGTATAATAAAAATCTCATGTTTAGGTAGCCTACAGCGGTCAAAGCCCTGAATAAAAAACACTAGAAGTCTCAAGAAGGGAAGCTCTAGCCTCACCTTACTTTTTTTTATATCTATGAAAATGAATTATGATCATTCATGAAGGTGGAAAAGGATGGTAGGTGGGTCATCTCTTTAGTAGATATCACAGAGATAGATTACATGCATTTTCATTTTAAGTAATGGTATTGTTGCAGTCAAAATGATATACTACCGGTTCATTTTGATTGATTAAATAGCGTAATAAACACAGAGAGTAAATGATTGTTACAGTACTACTACTACTACTTAACTAGCTCTAATATTTACTACTACAATTGCTATATCTGGGCTGGAAGGACAAAAGGAAGAAAGTAGAAGAAAGCCAAAAATGTATAAAAGATTTACCAAAATGACGTTTTTTGCGTGTATTTGGGTCAATGGAAATCGTTTGGAGCTAGTGATACTACCAATAAGTTAGCAGTATTCATATTCATTCAAAATGTAATATATATACGTATGTAGGTATGCACACGTGTGAGCGACGGCTGATATACTATCAAAAATCATTTTATAAGAATTAAGTTTTCACTATATATATATTCCACCGTTAATTAATTATAAACAATTACCGAAGCTATCATTGTGTAATTAAGGAAATTATATGATGGTCATTATTAATTACACTTTTAAGAAGCATCCCGTACATCATCCGCTATAAGTATTAATTCCTTTATCGCTGTGAGTAAAAAGTAGTAAAGATGCATATATAATAATGTACCAAATAGAGGAGTATCTTGTGTTTTTGTAGAATTGAATCGTGTACCCACTATTATCCTCCAATGTCTGAAATGCTCATGGAGAAGCATTCTCTCATTCATTTTATGTAAAATGCGCTAGGGATGAAAGTATTTAGAGTACTGGTAAAGTAAAACTAATGTTACGTAAAATGAATGTATCCATTTTTATAGAAGAAAAATTACTACATTGTACAGAACTTCATTCAGCTTAGCACCTCAAGTTTCAACCAATTTTTAAGCTTGTACTGATATAATACTATATGTGCAGAAAAAAACGGAGCACGAAACCTGTAATTTCCATTGTGGTTTTTATTACTACATATATTAATATATGCAGAATATTGTTGTGATGTGTCCAGAATCGAAAATTAAAATACCTATAATAATATATATACAATAATAAATGGATGAGTGAAAAACATCCTCGTGAAAATGATATCCAAAGGAAACACGACTAATCCATTATTTTTTGCTAGGTGGTCCACTAAAATAATGATGCATTGCTATCTTCCCCTATGCTAGTGTACATATAACCATCCCTCTCGGTTCATATCTCATTTTCTATCATGGTATAATATATATAGCTTCCGCAATATTAATTTCATCACAACTCCCTACGATCCGAAAAATACCTGACCTGAGCATGAATACCTATTATTATCTGGCGCAAAAAGTCATGTAATCAATCACCTAGTTCATAGTGCAAAATCTATTTGTCTGACTCACCTTACACACAGCACACACGTACTAAATATGTATTAGGGAAGAAAACGATCATCTACACACTAGAGGATTTGATGATTGATAATTCAAACCCATTTCATCGGCATGAAAATACGTGTATTATATTCGCAACGCGTTCCATTTTCAAGCTTTTCAACCTTTCTTTATAAACAGGCTTGTCCACTTGTAAAGGAAACTGGAGATTAAACTTCCAGAGGTACTCATGATGATAAAGTCAAAATGTTACAATACTTTAATGCCTAATGTTGCCTAAGCTGTAATTTACTAACATCGATCTTCCCATTTATGTACAGGTGCAGAGTCTCAAGTACGGTATACTTTACAATAATATTTTGTAGTGCGAAATCAGATTACATTCATATATGATTTGAGCAAATGGTCCAACGATTATTGTAACTGGAGCCGGATAAGCGTATTGAGAACAGGAGCTAATCCGTGAATCAGGTATTGAAGAAGTTTGTATATTAAAGTTGGGAGCAAAGGAAGCATGCCAAATGAAAGCAGACATTGTCTGTTCAATCTCCTTACAAGTTAAGCCGATTGAAAGAATAACATTTGCTCATTTGATAATAGAGCAGAGTGAGCAACTCTGAAGAGAGCACAACAACAACAACGAGATGCATCGTGGGACCTTAAAGAGCCTCTTTAGTGGCACCTCTTCTTTATTCAAAATCAATTGCTTGCTATCCCATTAACGTGTACATATAAGTTCGTCTAGCCTCTTTCAAGTAATCTTTGTTCTTTTTTGGAACCCATGATTTTTATTTTGTTACTGTTCAATCATGCAAGTGAACTGAAAACAAATTGACGGGATTACTAATGCCGATACATAAGCTAAATAATTTGACGCAGAGTCATAAACCATGGGACTTACGTTCGTAATGATTTTTCTTTTTACTCTAAAATCTTACTCGTGGAGTAAACGGAAATCGGGCCAAATTTGGTCGTACAACGACTATTTGGTTCCACAAACATAGGCAAGCTTACCTTTCTATTACGCTGTTTGATGTGTTGGTTTCTTGTACATGCGATACTGTAAATATGAATCTGATTATGCAGTATTCTTTGCAAACACACGATATATGAATGCATGCCCTTAAAGATTGAATAACTATTTTTATAACTTTGTTCATCCCAGTAGTCCTGGACAATGTGGCTACCCTCTTTATTTTCTTCCTCAAGCCAAAAGAAAAGGTAGGATTCTAAAGGAAAACGAAATATGAATAAGATTTTTGGTTGAGATATCATCCACCCTCTTCTCAACCTTTTAACTTATGGTGAATTATTATGAAATATTAAGCTGTTCCATCCCATTATTGACGCATTTTAAAAGTAATACGTTTAAGCCTTTCTGGAGCCCTATACGAAGATTAAAAAGGAGGTTGTTGAGTCTACTCTCTCAAAATGTGTAAAACTGATTTAAGAGCTGGATGTGTGTGGAAGAGGAAAAAATGAATCACAAAGGGCAGAGTGGTCATAAAGGATCATCATTTCTAAGCCCTCATTGTGTTGCATTGTATTCCACAATATACCATTATCATCATGCATGCATGCGTAATAATCATTCATAACACATTGGATATTCAAACTAGGTGAAGCTCGAAAACGACAGAAAAAGAGCAATAAGGTTGAAGGATGAACCACCACAGCTTCCCTACACTTTTCCAGTTTGTTTGTTACTGTTTTGAAAAATAATTTTTAAAAAAGGTGGCTCGTGCATTTTATATGCAGTTGTAAGCCATACAAATATCCCAATCAGGAATCATCATCATCATCATCACCTTGATTTTCATCAAGAATCAGCATATAAAAGGATTCAATTTCCCCCGGATAATATTCGCCTTTTATCTTTGATCAAGTTGCTTTTTTATTTGAATGATGGGAGACAACAAACGAACTATGAAAATGAGGAAACTGGCATCAATAATACATGTATAAAGTGGTACAAAATCTAGATCAAGCATATATGTAAGTGGGAACGGAGAGCTGGAATAAACTTTACCCATAAAATTTTTAACATCATGTCCCTTTTGTACCTTTTCATGCTCCAACATAATGTTTTACCTGGATTCTGAATGTATGTTATATCTGTAGCTTTTTATGTTTCAGTTAAGGTAAACAAGGTAATACCTTGCTTGTTTCTGTGATAAAGTGCAATTCTACTACAAGGCAGCAAGAGTTAGTTTAGTTTGGATTGGTGTGTCCTTTAGCTTGCGTGCTTTCCCCATGCTTGTCTACTTAAGTTATATATTGCTTCACCTGAGATTATCCTGGATGATAACTGTTTTATTCTTGTTAACCATGTCCCCTTTCAATTTTAAAATTGTAGTGGGTCCACTGAACAACATTGAAGTTTATGTGAGCTTACAACATCAACATCCTACACACAATACACATCGACATGGTTAGAGATATAAAATGTACATAATAATCGTAATACGCTTTCATGACTTGATGTGAGCTTCAACGTAAATTTAAAAAAAGTGAGACACGGCATTTCTTTAAAGAATTAAATCAGTGAAGTGTGATTAAAACTAACTGATGTTTCATATTTTAAAAACTGGATCAATCATTTTATTGACTGTTCTTTCAAACTTAAAACACACGCTACTGAACATGTATCTCCTATGAAATATTTTACAATCAAGCCGTACAACATTTTCCTCTGGAATGAACGAGACTGACAATGAAAACGGATTACCCAAAGTGAGCCTTATCTTATTACCTACATTTAATGGAGAAATATTGTATTATTATTATTATTACCTTATGACCAAATGCATACTACTATTTTTTCACAATTTCTGTCGATGATGGAAAAGAAAGGAGTAGTACCCGTTATTTTCCACGTTAACATGTTTCACCTCATCATATCATCATCAACTTCATAGTCATTATCACGGCTTCAATTTTTTCATGGTTTATGCCTATTATCTTCTTCACCCAACTCATCTTTTCCGATAATCACACTGTGTGTAAAATGTTGCTTTCCTCTTGATCATTCAAATCACCATTTGGTACACGTCCATCATCATCATTATATTTAATCATCTTTTTTCTCCTTTTTTGCATTCATTCAGGTGAAGCCAGGTCAGAATTGCGTTGCGTTTGGTGCACGTTTTCCACGTTCCTTTATTTCAGAATAATAATGGAGTAACAATATATTATTTATAATATTATTTTTATACGATTTTTCTATTATATTTGTCACTATTGTGTAGAATCAAACTTTGTACCTGTGTGCAATATATGATATGATAACTCAACAAACAAAACGTGAAATGAATTCTTGCACTTGTGTGATTCTCATCTAATGGCAAAGAGAACTCCTCGTGAAACTGTATACCCCTGTGTTTTCTGTGAGATTTGATCAAAAAAGAAAACTGCAATGATCCTCATCATTATGAGAGTTTTTGTTGTTTTTTCTCTTTTCCATCATATCATAATTAAGATGGAAATAGAACCCCCAACTGAGCAACGTGTGTCTTAACTCCGTACTCCATGAAGTAGGGGAAGCAAGGGAAGTTTGTGCAAATGTAAATGAGCATAACCATGTATGAACTTCCTGTAGGCCACATAACACTTTAAATCTGCTAGCGTATGTGAACCCTCAAAAACTAACAAAAGTATATAAAACAGGTACAAAAGCACTGTTCTGAAATAATGAGGTAAAACACGAGGTAAGCAGTATGGTGGATGAAACAAAACAAAAATCGGATTGAGACTCTTGATGGTTGGATGATTAAATTCGTTGTGACAAATTATGTACGCTGATGAGTATATAGATTGGGCCTGGCGATGCGATAGCTGCATAATGTGATGGAAAGCACAGCAGTAGCACAAGGGGAGCTTGAAAAAGTGAGGAT
The DNA here is from genome assembly GCA_001718145.1 of Orchesella cincta. Taxonomy (NCBI): domain Eukaryota; kingdom Metazoa; phylum Arthropoda; class Collembola; order Entomobryomorpha; family Orchesellidae; genus Orchesella; species Orchesella cincta. The sequence continues at coordinate 31,491 of LJIJ01001529.1, forward strand.
AATGGTTACAGCATACTCATCCCATAACCCCAACCTTCATATCTATGGTATAAACACCATAATTCATTAGAGAAATAACCTTTTCTCTAAACTTTTATCAATTTTTTAAACAAATAGAAAACAGGTAAGCATGCACTCCATAAATATAAAGGTTTTAGACACTTAAAACCGGCTCTTCTCTTTCTATCCTCCCATTTTCCATTCTGTCTGGTTCGTTCAAATCATCCCTGACTGAATGACAGAATATGTTATCCTTTTGCCAGATTTCCCTGATGATATTTTAACATCGTCTACCCAACAACGCTCTCACAACGAAGCAGCACGCTTCGAGCTGACGTTACGTACCTACGCTCTTCTACGTTTACCCCTAAAACATGCCTGAGTAATGTTGTGTTTGCATCGTACAATTTCTAAAATATGCAAGCTGCTCGGATGGATCGAGAGTAAGCCCTTATTGTGCATTCCAGATTCCTCAAAAGTTGCTTTTTCCACAATGCCCCTTGCTGAACAAGAAAAAGTTTTGAGAAGGGGTTTAGAAACAGGTGCCGTGAGATTTATCACTTTATCTTCTTTGCCGTAATATTGTGACTACTTGTCCACAAATAAAAATCGTTGATCTTAAGATCTGATGATTTAGATAATCAGACATACATGGTTAATTCTTAAACCCATAATAATACATATTTGTACCATGTTCTATTACAAATACTCTCTTCAACAAAATATGCCCAATGTTACATTAAGTCCGCACATGTATAATTTGGTGAACAGGCATACACATCAGGTCTCCAAAATGTCTCAACCACTTTTTCAAGAAAGACAATGAGCAACAAGATATCTAATCATGGATGATGGTAATAATAATTTTGTTCCCTTCTTGGGACGAATGGGACAACTTTGTAACTAGATACCCCAACATGAGACAAATTATCTTTTGCCTGTAGAATGTTTTATGATATGTCTACCTGTTGTATAAACATTGCTTTGATTTCCGAAAGCCTTTTTTCCCTTTATCTCGTCTTTTGACGTAGTTGTAAGGTATCATGGTTGGATTCCAAATTCTTATGCGTATATTATAAATGATTTTCCTTCATACCAAAGCTGTGTGGCTGATAATCTGATTTAGCTCATTTGTTTTCCCTCTGAAAATATATGTTATGCAGAATCATATCCATTTGTAAACCTAATCATGGTAGGATCAAGTGATGTTACGATACATGAGCAAACACCATTATATACACCCGATATGATGCAGCCCTCGTAAAACTTATTCTCTCGAGAAGTACGCAATGCGCTTCTACATTAAATTCTAAAATGAGATAATCTACTTTATGGCTTACTCTTACGAGGATATAGTGTGACATTTTTCGGTTTAAACATTTAGCTCTTGTTTCACCAAATGCCTAAAGCATAAACTTTAATTAGGGTCGATCGGTTCAGCTCATTTCACCAAATGACAACAGCTCTTTTAGTTTACATTTCCATAAAATTGGTGCAACTTCTATTATTTCAGGTAATGTGGTTAGATCATCAGAAAAACGTCGGGACTAATTTGCATCGAACCTGTTAAAATAACGAATGATTGAGTGCGGTGGCTATCAACTGCCAGCAACATGTTTACTTTGAAACGAATTTATTTGAGCGATTATTACATCCATCTTGGTTGTAAGTTCAATTTCAAGCTCACCAATAGTATATTCTACTGAAAAGAGGCAAGTAAAATGGAATTAATGACATTATTTTAGCTCGCAATGTTCTTGTTGAAAGATCAAGTTGAATGAACAAATACAGACGAGCGTATCGCTTACTTGCCAAAAATGCAAAATTTTTACAAAAGTCTTAACGTGAACATGCTCACGTTGATAGCAACCAAAGCGCAAGTGCTTTTTTCGTTGGAGATGGGGCAAAAGCAGGCGCGTCAGTGGATTGAGCGTGTAGGTAGGTGAGGTTTTAGACGAGAAACGCCAGAGAAATTCTTTCTCTTGTTTGGAAGCACAGCAATGTTATGCTCCAAAGCTCCTCACACAGTTAATATTTTTGTAGCTAATGTACTGGTGTCTCAAATTTCCTCCCCGATACTTTATCCTTTCTCTGTGAATATTATGCATAAAGTGATACCCAAGCATTTTTACTAAAGGTAAACTATCCCTTCCTCATCTCACTATCATATCCTATCATCTATGTGATCTGATACTTACTTTTTAGTTCATCTTACCCGTTGTGTTATACTGTTGTGATAGGTTTTCTTTTCAATTCTGGCGTTTTTCTATCATCATCGTCATCGTCATCATCCAACTTCTAGAATAGATAAATGAAACCCGATATTGTGTCGTTTTCCCCCAATAATGTATGCACATGATGAGTCTAGAAAAGTAGCTTTTTCAGCCTAATGGAAAACTGTACTCTCGAAGTTAAGTAAAAGTAATGGTCGTTTTTTCTATTTTCGTATGCTTTTAGTTACATTATTTGGTAACAATCATCTTCGTCAGGTCATGATATCCCTACAGCTTCGTCCAATTCGAACATTGCCCCATGAAACCATTATCTATCAAAGTAAAATGCGTAACTTGCTATAAAATGGTTTATTTGCTTGCAAGCCAAGCTAGAGCTCCTTTTTCAAGATACTGCTGTGTATCAGAAACATAGTGGGATTGGGTTACAGGGTTAGGGTTTGTTATTTTGGACAGGTGAAAGTTACACAAGATAATATAATGGTAGAGAGATAAACCTATTTGTGTGTGGACTTGTGAACGAATGCAACATCTAACAACGCCATTGGTGACTCTTGGGTGAGCAGGGCAATTCCAGTGGAAACTAATATGTACTCAAATTATTATTAAAAATCATAAAATGCATAATATATAGAACGTTCGGACCGTTACAGTATTACTAATTTAATTTTAAACAGATAGGTAAATGTTGCAGCTGAAGAATAAACTGAAATAATAGTATTTTACTAGTTTCTCAAATCCATAGAACATAATCTAAAAATACTGTACATAATTTACATTGCGGAAGCTATACTGAATAAAATTTCCCTCGAGTCAATACGTTAGGTACTCATGTGTTGGAAATGTTTTCCATTGCCGTTTCAGTCAGTGTGTGATGTGTAATCGATATCTATCGTACAACAAGGTGTACACGGTTGGCGTTACACGCTTGAGGTGTGTAAAATATGGTTACTTTGATGGTAAACGGAACATGAGAAGTCATTGATACTGTTAAATTACATACAGTTTTACTATACTTTCGAGTCGAAAGTTTCGACTGCTACTGCTACTATTTGCTATACATAACTAAAGCCAACACTGTATGGTTCGGGGAGTAAATCTATTTGAAGTTGTATTGATCGCTTTTGGGTTTCAAAGATATCTTATTAGTCAAAATCATGACCTTTACTTCAATGTACTGTCATAATTGCTTTCACTGTGCAAATATTTACTAAAGTCCAGTCCAGCTCCATAGGATTTGTCTGATTATGGGAAAAAGTAACTGACATTTTATAAGTTCCACATCATAGATAAATGCATTTGAACTAATGTATGAAAATGAGATTTGCAAAGTTATTTCACAACCAACCTTTATTAATTGCATTTTAAGATGTAGTTTGATCATAAACCAATTTTTTTGTGATTCTATACAAATGATGTAGAGCGAATGACGCATGGATCTATAATACTATAGTATACTATTCTACATCCATGGAATGACGTGAATTTCTATATATGAATTCCATACATTCAACGCAAGTCTATAATGATTCTGAACGGATGTTGATGATGTGTTTTGCCTACGTAAAAACCATTCCCTTCCAAGATATCAAGTTTCGCCATTGCTCGTAGCCATAGTTACTTCCCTATTGTGTTTTTACCCGAGTAATTTGATATTGGGGTTTCTATCTCTATCAGCCATATGTATATTCTCCCTCGAATCTGCTTTTACCTAAAGGGCATAAACAGAAACAGAAAAACTGAAATAAAAGTGAGTTGTAATTCGTATTACACTGAAGTGTTATACTAAAAGGTCATCACTGATGACTCATCAGCAAACTAATCTAAGAAACTTCTGCTCGAGGAGTAGACTGAAGCATTAATAGCTATTAACAAATTATTTACTAATAAAGAAAAGTATTAATTTAATTCATTTTCAAGGACTAATTGGGCGAAAACGCGAGTTGAATGCATACATGTTGTAAATTCAGTAAATTCTAACTTACTATTGGATGGAGGTATTAAACGATGAATAATGAATATTTCCCATTATGCAAACAAAGTTTTTAAAAATACGATATATATCTGTGTATGAAAATTTCCATTTCCATTTACAAACTAAATTTATAAAATTAAATTTCTAGAATTGTTTTATTTTTCAGTGCCTAGCAGTCTACGCTGATTGCCGTATATACGTTGTAGAAAAATAAGAAAGAAAATTGTGTTATGCATTTAAAAATATGAGTAGCATGACATCAAAAGCGTGCCTATTGTTATATCTTTGGTAAAGGGGTGGGAAGGTAGCGTCGTATAATAGTAGTAACAAAGATGAAGGGAGTGAAAATTTGCTTGTCGTCATCTCACTTCCTCCATGTTATTATGTAGTAATATTATCGCAAAACCATCAATATTACCAACAAGAGTAAATCCCCATGTTTTACTTTTCACAAGCAAATAGGCTTTTTCAATATATATTCAAAATATATATATTTTTTCGTTTCATGAGGTTGTAATATTACCATGTGCTAGTAGTAAGCCCAGTGTCAGTGCGAACTGTGAACAGATCAGTTTGCGTTCGTTTGTTTCTTTTGTGCCAACAGGTTAATATGTTTCATTGATTAACAATCATAGATTCTTCATGATATGGAATTTGACACCAACGCCATGTTCAATTGACAAAATTAACATTGATATTTTATCTGCTTAATCTAAATGAAAATTTGAACATTTAATACATACGGCATAGCATCTGCATGGCTTACAGAAGCGTAGGTTCCGATTTGTGCTTTGTTCACGCGCACTGCAAAGTTAGAAAACGTTGAATACGAATGCGATAGTGTGACTGTGAGTATGTATGCATGTTTTATTAGCGTTGCCTTTTTGGATGCCTCTGTGCCGTTGTCATCATCGTATTCGTACCTAAATCACATTTTATTAGCTCGTGGACCGTAGGGGTTCGCCCATATTTCGGGAGGCGGTACTGATACATACAAAGCCAAAAAAGCGGATTATTGTTGTCGTCAGTCTTTGCAAGTCTCCTCACATCGTTATTCACACTCCACTGATTCTTCCCTGTTGCCTTTTTATTTATTGTTAATGCGCGTTCAAGTATTTAAACTACCGTAGCCAATTGTGTTATGCTATAGACCGCTTCGTTGGAAGATTGTGTTTATTCAAGGCTGCACGCAATGCAATCACATCCATCCATAAACGAACGTTTTTTTACAAAGTCATATTTCATCCGTTATTGTATTGTCTCTACAGCTTAACTATCCGAAAGGGAACTTCAAACAAACTCAAGCCATAGATTCTCATGCACCAAATTTCATCAAACTGTCCACACAAACCACTAACTAACAACAGCTTCCGTCTGATACTAACAATTTATAGCCATAGTTTGCTTTTTGTAGGAGTGTTTTCTTTTATTTAAAAAATTGCATTATCGTAACTATTCGCACATTTTTTTAAATCTGTACTTCCCAAAATTTTATTATCTATCTATTGCCATTTTGGATCTACATGAGACATCAGTAATACGAAACTTCTACTTTACCCACGAAAAACCAGCGTATTGTATTTCTTGAGCTACAGATTTGACAGCAATTTGTATCGCATATGTTATGCATCACCAAATAAGCAAACTAGCATTCGATTCGACCAAATTTAACCACAAACAATTTTTCACGTACTGGTAAGGTTCAGAAAATATAATGTGGCAGATAATCCATAACATTAATAGCTTCTCGAGGAAGGTGCTTGAGTCTTCTCTTTCATTAGCGGGCTCATCCCTAAAAGTGCCGATTTCCCAGTTGTAGCCCTGTAATTTTTTATTGATCTCGTAATACACAACATGTAATTACGGATAATATGATCGTGAAACGCATTATCCATATTCTCATTCCTTTTTTATTTTTCATAAGCACTTTTTCTCCCTCGCTTCATCTAGAACCGTTCACTCACACCACACAATCAGCCACAAAATTGCAGACACTCATTACAAAATATGCATGTACCTGTGGAGTATGATGATGATAAAAGTATCACCTTATTTATGATCCGACAGTCAATATCCATACTAACTTTCATCTTATAAGATAGCACATCACACTTATAATTATTATTTTATGAATTTTTCTGCTTTTTTACTTTTTCCTTCATCTCAAATAATACTAACGATGCTGCTGCCACGAATCCATATCCATCCATATCATGTTTTACATGCATGTGCGCATCCGTACGTTGGAAGTACGCGTATATTATCTCATCTCTGAGTTCTTGCATAGAATCATAAGTATCTTCTTTCCAATTTTTTCCCATTGTTTTTGGCGTTATTTCAGTCGCTTATTTTTTAATGATTTTCCTCATTTCTCTTTTGATAATATGACAGGTTTGTCCTTTGATCTTCAGCATACCATTATTCTTGAATCCGCATTACACACGACCATCTATACATCTCATTTTGCATAAACCATATCACGGTAGAATTTCATTTCATTGCTTCTATCTAGTGATTATAATCATTGTATTTTTCTTTGTACGTAGTAATAGGAAACAAAGCTACATATTTTCATCATTTAACTACTATGACTTGTTTCCATCCTATTAACATACCGCAAGTTAATGACATTGGGTACGGTTTACACACTCTGTAATACTGTAAGAAACAAAGGCAAGTCTAATTGCATGTTTTCCATCTACCAAATCATTATTCCATCAAGTGTAATACCATCAACCGTTTTATACAACCATGTGCAAATCAGTTTGTAAGGGCGAAGGACTTACGAAAGTAGCAAATATACTATATTATAACTATATAGGAAGAAATCTTTAATGTAACAACATTTTTCGTAAAAACGAATTTCTCGACTGGAGTGACGCCAATCATTCTGATACTGATATTAAACGTGCAGTACGTATAGGTTTAAAATATCAGCAATCTATTCATTTTAACCTTAGCATGTGCCAAAATTACACCACCAATTGTTGCGGTTCGATTGAAACCAATTAAAATGCTACTTAAAATTTGCACCATTCATTGCTACCATGTATAAACATTTTCGCATTTTGGCTGAGTGACTTGTAAAGCCAATTGCATTGTATGAAAAGCATTGGTCGTTTCTAAACTAAACTATAAGTCTTGTCTTGACGTATAAACTTTGAGCACGAGCACGGTTGATGTTTTTAATGCGTCTTTCATTGCTTCTTCTACATATTATACACTACAGATACGTATTGACATTCCGGATATTGGAAATCTTAAAAATAAGTTTAAAAGTAGCAAAACTTATCTTGTTTTTAAATTGGAATTCTAAAAGGAATGCGACAAGCAAAATTGTTGACTAGTCGAATAGTTAGCATGAGCATAAATCACTTCAATTCTCATATCGTTTTATTGGCAGTAGTTAAAAGTCAGGATGTATAACCTGACAGTTTTTTCTTTATTAAAATGATATGAGAATTGAAGTGTTTCATGACTCATGCTAACTATTCGACTAGTCAACAATTTTGGCTTGTCGCATTCCTTTTAGATTCCAATTAAAAAACAAGTAAGTTGCCTACTTTTAAACTTATTTTTAGATTTCAATATCCGGAAATGTCAATACGTATCTGTAGTGTAAATATGTAGAAGAAGCAATGAAAGACGCATTAAAAACATCAACCGTGCTCGTGCTCAAAGTTTATACGTCAAGACAAGACTTATAGTTTAGTTTAGAAACGACCAATGCTTTTCATACAATGCAATTGGCTTTACCAAGTCACCTCAGCCAAAATGCGAAATGTTTAACATGGTAGCAATGCAATGGTGATGCAAATTTTAAGTAGCATTTTAATTGGTTTCAATCGAACCGCAAAATTGGTTGGTGTGTAATTTATGGCAACATGCTAAGGTTAAAATGAATAGATTGCTGATATTTTAAACCTATACGTACTGCACGTTAATATCAGTATCAGAATGATTGGCGTCACTCCAGTCGAGAAATTCGTTTTTACGAAAATGTTGTTACATTAAAGATTTCTTTCCTATATAGTTATATAATAGTATATTGCTACTTTCGTAAGTCCTTCGCCCTTACAAACTGATTTGCACATGGTTGTATAAAACGCTGTTGGATCGTATACACTTGATGGAATAATGATTGGTAGATGGGAAAACATGCAATTAGACTTGCCTTTGTTTCTTACAGTATTACAGAGTGTGTTAAACCTACCGAACTGTCCATTAAGTTGGGTTAATAGGATGGAAACAAGTTAGTAGTTATGATGAAATATGTAGCTTTTGTTTCCTTATTACTACCGTACAAAGAAAAATACAATGATTATAACTCACTAGATAGAAGCAATGAAATGAAATTCTACCGTGATATGGTTTTATGCAAAAATGAGATGTATAGATGGTCGTGTGTAATGCGGATTCAAGGAATAATGGTATGCTGAAGATCAAAGGACAAACCTGTCATATTATCAAGAGAAATGAGGAAAATCATTAAAATAAGCGACTGAAATAACGCCAAAACAATGGCGAAAAATTTGGAAAGAAGTCATACTTTATGATCTATGCAAGAACTCAGAGATGAGATAATATACGCGTACTTCCAACGCTACGGATGCGCACATGCATGTAAAAACATGATATGGATGGATATGGATTCGTGGCAGCAGCATCGTTAGTATTATTTGAGATGAAGGAAAATAGTAAAAAAGCAGCAAAAATTCATAAATAATAATTATAAGTGTGATGTGCTATCTTATAAGATGAAGTTAGTATGGATATTACTGTCGGATCATAATAAGGTGATACTTTTATCATCATCATACTCCACAGGTACATGCATATTTTGTAATGAGTGTCTGCAATTTTGTGGCTGATTGTGTGGTGTGAGTGAACGGTTCTAGATGAAGCGGAGGAGAAAAGTGCTTATGAAAAATAAAAAGGAATGAGAATATGGATAATGCGTTTCACGATCATATTATCCGTATTACATGTTGTGTATTACGAGATCAAAAAAAATTACAGGGCTACAACTGGGAAATCGGCATTTTAGCGGATGAGCCCGCTAATGAAGAGAAGACTCAAGCACCTTCCTCGAGAGGCTATCTAATGTTATGGATTATCTGCCACATTATTATTTCTGAACCTTAACCAGTACGTTGAAAATTGTTTGTGGTTAAATTTGGTCGAATCGAATGCTAGTTTGCCTTATTTGGTGATGCATAACCATATGCGATACAACATTGCTGTCAAATCTGTAGGCTCAAGAATACAATACGCTGGTTTTTCGTGGGGTAAAGTAGAAGTTTCGTATTACTGATGTCTCATGTAGATCCATGGCAAGTAGATAGATAATAAAATTTTTTGGAAGTACAGATTTAAAAAAATGCTGCGATAGTTACGATAATGCAATTTTTTAAATAAAGGAAAACACTCCTATAAGCAAACTATGGCTATTAAATTGTTAGTATCAGACGGAAGCTGTTGTTAGTTTAGTGGTTTGTGTGGGACAGTTTGATGAAATTTGCTGCCATGAGATCTGATGGCTGGTTTGTTTGAAGTTCCTTTCGATAGTTAAGCTGTCAGAGACAATACAATAACGGATGAAATATGTGACTTTGCTAAAAAAACGTTCGTTTATGGGATGGATGTGATTGCATTGCGTGCAGCCTTGAATAAAGACACAATCTTCCAACGAAGCCGGTCTTCAGCATACACAATTGGCTACGGTAGTTTAAATACTTGAACGCGCCATTAACAAAAAATAAAAAGGCAACAGGGAAGAATCAGTGGAGTGTGAATAACGATGTGAGGAGACTTGCAAAGACTGACGACAACAATAATCCCGCTTTTTTTGGCTTTGTATGTATCAGTACCGCCTCCCGAAATATGGGCGAACCCCTACGGTCCACGAGCTAATAAAATTGTGATTTAGGTACGAATACGATGATGACAACGGCACAGAGGCATCCAAAAAGGCAACGCTATAAAACATGCATACATACTCACCACAGTCACACTTATCGCATTCGTATTCAACGTTTTCTACTTGTGCAGTGCGCGTGAACAAAGCACAAATCGGAACCTACGCTTCTGTAAGCCATGCAGATGCTATGCCGTATGTATTAAATGTTCAAATTTTCACCAGTTCATTGAACAAAATTAAGACATGATATTTTATCTGCTTATCTAAA
>LJIJ01001530.1:0-41877 GCA_001718145.1 Orchesella cincta
ACCACAAGAGCTTGAGCACTCTCACGTTGCCCCGGTGGAAAAATTTAAAAGCCACCCCAAAAGTTTCTCACATTTAATTGTGTCAAGCTCGTAACTATCATCGCAAATCCTCGAACATAATCTGCCGGAGAGGCACGTGGCGTCGTTGGTCCAGCTGGGGTAGTTACCTCGTCCTCATAGTCTTCACCTTGTTGCCGAAGATCGATGAGTGTTCCATTTGTCCCGGCGAGTATTCCTGCAGCCTTCTGTCGTTCTCTCTCTTCCTTCACCGCTCGCCTTAAATTAATTTCAACCTGTAGAAAAAGTCGATAAATCAATGATAATTCCACAGTCAACAGTCCTTATCATGAGTATTCAGCCAATTTACCAAATCTGCAAATTCCTCTGTGTATCCCAAATCATTAATTAGGCTGTGCTTTATGGAGCATACTCCTGTGCAAAATCTTGATCAACTCCATTTTTGGTCGCATTCAATGGAATACCATGTGCCTAAATATATTATTCAGAGAAACACCAATTTAAAAACTATTTTACTTTCGAAGAACACTTTTATCTTAAAATAACAGCTTTTTGTATAGTTTGTGAGCAATACCTGCAGCAAATTACACCATAACACTACAAATTTAACTGCCACTAAATTGGTTAGCAAACATTTTGAAACTAGGATAACTTTATATGTATCTAAACTAGGAAAAGTGCGTATAATATGCGCACCTTGTTTTCCTACTCTGCCAAACTGGAAGTAAACTGCTAGAGCCGGAGAAGCGAATGAACCATGATTTGGAAAGTTCATGATCGAGTCGTTTCTGCATTGAACAAGGTGGCCAATATCACGATCAAGAGCGTATTCTAATGCCCAACTTAATGCATTAAATAATAAATGTGATGGAATTTCTGTATATAATTTTACGGATGTATTTGTGCTCGTAGTCGCTTACCACAGAGTGTTTGCAGTCCTTTTTAGTTGGCATTCATACATTTACGGCTGTGTCTGAAAAACTGCATTGATATAAAATAGTAAATTTTCATGCTAATAAATCAAATAAGTCTTCATTTGTTTTATCAGTGAGTTGATGTTGATGACCGTGTTATACATTAATGTACAAATATAAGCAGCAAAACACAAGCACGAAATTGTTAGCAATACTCAAAGGAAACGACATTTTCGGTAGAAAAAATTCCACATTGGGGTAAAAATAGAATTTGGTCGGTTGAAGGTAACCTTTTCAGAAATGTTTAGGAAAGAGCCTTTGTAAATGTACCTAAAATATATAAAAGTTGCATTGTTGGTACAATAATGAGAAAAATTGTGTGCAGGTGGATTCAGTTGGACAGGTGCTTATGTCGTGAAATACATATTTTTAACTATTTTGCTGTAGAAAAGTATTTTCCCGAAGTATTTCTGCATATATATTTCCATTTTAAAATTGAAGCTCAGATCATCGTATTTTTTCTTGCAAGTTACAATGAACTTACAATTTTTAGTTGCACATTCGCAATCAATTTTACTGGTCGGATTAACAATCATTTTAGTAGCTTCTGCTGTCGGTCGCAGTCATGAAGGTAATTGAGCATGATTTCAAAATTCAAGTACAAAATCACAAAACTCTAATAATAGAATAATTATAATCTTCGTTTCCGAAGATTCGTGTTTATATGCAACAACATGTGAGGCATGCACCGTGACAATAGTAAATGCCTCCAATTCAAAAGGCACTTGCGTTTGGCAAGTCACTCATTCTGGGGAGCATTGTGCGAGCAGTTTCAAACCCACGGCTGCTGTTAGTCATGTCGCATATAACCAAGCAGAATGTAAGATTTGAGACACTATTATGCGTGCCTAATTTTTCAAAGTATGTGAGCTCACACTAAAATTATGTTTTAAAATATTTACAGGTGCTTAAATAATTCATACTCGGGAAATTCTACACGGAAAATATTTGGAAACTTGTAACGTTTGTGTATATAATGTTTAAAATTTTATTATATCACTGTTTCGTTGTATGTTGTTGCTGCTATATCATAAAACGCAACTTTTCAACATTTCTTTATCGCAGAATGGAATTTTTACTTTACGATAATAATATTATAATCATTACATGACTGAACTAAAATTCTAACCTAAACAAATAAAACTATCAATCATGTAACAAAGATTTTATTTTATCAATTATTCCCTCAACTATTAAAGGAAATCGTATATATCAATTTTCTGGTTTTGGGCTGCCATTTTCCTATGTACGGGTGTGAACACCAATAGGATTACCTGTGTGGTTACCCACATGACTTGCTATCCAATCAATATAGTAAGATAATTCTGTGTTCACTCCAGGGAAAAAAGGGTCAGCGCATCCCTGCATGGATAAATGTCCACTCATTTATCAATTACAACTCATATTATGTTTCATAGTACAATTAATTATGAACAATAAAGCAATACTCACCTTGCCCAGGAAACAACTGCAGCCAAATATCTTCCATCCACTGATACAACCGGTCCACCAGCATCCCCTTGACAAGTGTCCTTTCCCCCTTCTCCCAAAAATCCAGCACAAAGCATCGATTCAAGAATAACCACGGAGGCATACGCTTCCATACAAGTTTCATCATCAACAATGGGTACTTTCACCTTCTGCAGAACATCCGAGTGAAAGCCACCGCTTTGGAGCGTTCCCCAACCAGATATAATCACATCTCCCGAGGTCTGCTGGTAAGGATATGGAAGCTCAATGGGTCGAACATGCTCAGTCCAGTTGAATGGTTTGTCAGTAAAAATGATGGCAATATCGTTGGCAAAAGTCATCCACTGTATGATTCATGTGAAATAATGCGGACGACACTACGGCATTGCTCATGACCTGAAGTATTACTTCGGCGAAGGTCTCCTGCAATTATTGTGTATTTATGCGTGATTCCGCTGTCAACACAATGAGCGGCTGTAATAACAACTTCAGTTATGCCAAAAAGTGCAATCGCCCCACCACACATGTGGTTTCCGCTCAAGCGGATTGAAACTTGGTATGTTATTTCTGTTTCCTCTGCATCTTCACCGCCAATAATTTTTACTCTCCTTTTTTGCATGAATTTCTAAACCAAGCCAATTATAAGTATATTCGAACTTAATTATGGCAGTCATAATTGCAATTTAAAAAAGTCAGTGTGTCCCAAATATTCATTTATTTTTATATCTTACCAGAAATAATAATTGCCAATGTAAGCGCACAGAAAAACGCCAGCTTTGGAAACCTGTTCATTATAACAGTATACCAAGAACTGGTGACTACGATCTACGTCTGTCCGAAAGAAAATAAAATTCTGTTCATCTATTTGCCGATAATTATACATGATAAACCAAGAGTTTTCTTATTATAGCGTCGATGATAGTTCACATATTATGTAATGGAAATGCTAAAAATGTTGTGCTTTGATAAAGTCTTGTTAAGTGGAAATACGTGTCAGAACATAAAAATAGTAATTTACTTTTAATATTGCATCACACCACAAGGACCAGCATCTGGATAATAATGTCTGCAATAATGAATAAGTAATGATGTTGATATCTACAACGAACGACACACCTTAACCCATGACAAAAGAACTATAATACATAATCGTAAGTAAATGCGCCTAAAAACGACTGTGATATTTAATTATGCCTTTATTTAAAATTCTGAATAACAGTTAATAACTTTTTACATAATATATTTTTTCATCCAATTCTGCCAGATAGGGTCGTATGACGTATTCTGGTAGGTGCGATCGGAGAACACTCAGGGTCGTTTCTCCATTTTAAAGGATTATTAGCATTGAAAATGAAGATAAATGATGTTTGCTACGGCCGAAATAAGATAACTAAATTTGCAATGGTGCTCCCCACTTCCACCAGAAACAATATGGTGTTATCCTATTATATCCAAAGAAGCTACCGCAACGAATCATTATGTTTCTCTTAGCTTTCCATGAACGACACATCCACTTGGGTTTGGAATCGTATGGATTCCTCTGTGATTCTAATAGATTCTGACTCATCTCGCAGATTGGCAGCCCAACACCCATTAATCGTGATTGACAAACACACCCCAAATACCAAAATTATCAGGAAAAACGCTGAAAACAACAAATGAAGAGCTCCCCAACACTGGATAACATTCCACGCCAAAATTGAAAGCCAAAACCACAAAAATGTCAAATAAATCAGTCTCGCCTTCCGTGCAAACTCCTCTGCATTTCCACTGATAATTTGTATTTGGGAGTAAATAGTATACACAAACTTTTCCCCTCCAGTGTTAATGCTCAAAATCAGGAGACGAAGTAGTTGAAGTATCGTTGAGAGATATACGCCATGCGTCACCATGAAGAGAAAGTTGAGGCGACATGCTTCAATTGCGAAGCCATATGCTGATATCAGTCTCATCAGAAGTTGAAACAGTGCGTCAAAACTCCATAAATCGCTCCTATACGGAAGAAGTGTATGGTAAAGTGGGTCCAAATGTAGGAACACTGCCAACAATGGTATCATACAGGCTGATATCCAAATTCCAAACAAAAAGCTTGTACAGATTGCCCCAGCGATGTCAAATTCATTTCTCAGGTTTGCTATTTGTACGTTTCCTACAAAAAATACACGACATTTCAAAAGAAACCATGATAATGACATCAAATGGTTATATATATATTTGATACTTACGTTTTCGCTCACTTTGATACAGCTTAATGAGTTGGTTTACAGAGTTACACGATTCCGGATTCTGTAGAACCAATTGGGAAGAAAGGAACATTGCGATTCCAGTGGAACAACATAGTAGTTGAAAAAAGCTGTCGACAATTGATAATGCACGTAACGGATCTTGTTTCCTTAGAATAAATACATTGTAAAACGAAGGAACAATGACTCCAAGAACTGTGAATAAAAGTACAGAAATTTTCCATTGGATTAATGATGTCAATAATGGTCCTCTTCCTCGATGGTTAAAGCGAAGCGTAGCATCATGTTGGTTTATGCAAACCACCTCGACAGAAAAAGGAGCAGGATACCAAAACTTTTCAATTTTTGAGTTCGTTTTTAAGGAAAGTTTAAGCGCGGGTGTTAAAATACGGTTATTTGTGTAGCAAAAATCTCGAAGATTAAATTTCGCAAATCTAAAATAAAGTTATAAATTGTTTTATTCAGCATCTTGCTTTGTTGGTAGCGCGAAGCGGAAATAATGAAAAAGACCACAAATTTTTTTAACAATCCACTGTGTTCTGGACAAAGGCAGACCAAGAAATGTTACCGAATTCAACAGCTACATATTCAAGCTATTTAATCCAAAAGTCAATACGGCTTCATGAAGGTTGAATGAAAAAACCGCTCAGTTATTATTCTGATGCTAATAAATTCATTTTTGCTGTACCTTTGGTCCCTTTTAAAACCGTTTGACCTTCAAACTAGCTCATATTTGCAATTATGAAACCTTGATGCAAGTACAAATTATGTTTCAATGTTTAGGCATCTGAAACTCAAATCATGCAGTCACAAAAGGACAATTGGACTTTGCTTTTACACAAAATGTCTGGTTATAAAGAGGTGAAAGCATTTTATTCGGATGTATCATTTGCAAATTATAATAATGTATAATCTCGTCAACCTACTTTTGTGTTGAACGCAGGCTGCAACTTATATTGAAGTCAAAACGGGAGGAATAGGAATGTCGATTGCAGCAGTATTTTTTATGAACTTTTAATGTGATATCTTGATAGATCTCGTAATTCTAAGACTACTTGTTTTACTCATTCAGCCACGCCTATTAGTCGACTAAGGTCGCTTTTATTTAAATGTAAATACAAGCCTAGTTACATCACATTCGCGTAACATTAAAAGCACAAGGCCAAAGTTATTGTAAGTTTTAAAAAAATTAATAAAAATAATAAAAGTGTGTGAGGGCAAATCTCCCTAACGAAAGAAGGTCACTATCATCATCATCATCATCATCAGAAGCCGATTAGCATTGCAGTTTATGCTTATCCCGCGAGCTCACCTTTTATGCCGATGATGAGTATGATGAGTATGAATATGACACATTTGCATTTCGCTGGATCTGTTACTCTAGAAATATGCCTAGAGTCCAGAGAAATGCAAAAGGCAAATTATGATAAATGCATAGGTATACGTTTGCCTACTTGATCCCAACTGCGAGGAAAAAGTAATGCACATTGAGACTTTAAGCATAATTATGAGGATTAGAGTGTGGTGGAAATTTATTGCAAATTATCCAGCACCCCGGGCCAATGGCCCTTTGTAAACGGAGGCATGGTTCAGCCATTTTCCAAAGAAAAATTGTGCAGTTCAAATCTATCTGTCTCCTTGTGCTGAACAAAATCTCTTCTCCTCACCAGTGGAAACATTTCCAGAATTTCTCTAAGCGAGAATCATAAATCCGAAGGATTTCCCAAGGATTCTCACATCCCTCGTGTTCCATAAATTCCTCATTGGATTATCCCAATTCTTGCATCTTTGGTAAAGAACCCTTGGCTCGCCTTTTCAGGTGCCTTATCCTTCCCCAATACTCCTCCAGAGCTCCATTCTTGAACCTCTTCCAGAGTTGGCTCAGTGGTGAGAAATTCATAATTTCCTGAATAATTGTATACATGCATGACTGGGAAGTGTAATATTTGGCTCATCTGGAAATTGTATGTTTTATTTCTGCAGCCACCTTATTCCTACTTAAGCGAGTGAGTCATCCCCTCAAGCTCCCTCAGAAACCTCCCATCCTCCATTTAGAGTGAGTGTCTCAGATTGCCCCAGAACCTCTCCTGCTCATCCTTACTCCGTGCCATCTGCCACCAAGCTCCACGTCCCATACTGGTCAATAACCCCAAGGTTCAGCTCTCGACTAATATTTATTATACGTATGATGTTAGTGATTTGTAACTGAACAAAGCGACCCCAGAAATACTGGATTAGCCTAGTTCCAACGAGCGGGTCGTGAGCACGGAGCTATCAAATCGCGAAATGCGAGGCAAAGTGACTCTCGATGCATGGGCAGGTTCATAATTATCAGATTCCATAAATTCCAGGCTCATGACAATTGATGTGAGCTACAACTTCACATTGTCATTGTGGCCTTCCTACTATCTCGGGAATTACAATTACAATTATAAAACTAAATGGTATTAATGTATGAGTAAAAAGAATGAATCCTTAGCAAGTAATATATCCTTGTAAGCAATTAAGTTAAATCCAAACCCAATGTAACAAAGTCTCCCAATGTAACATATTTATGCTCCAAGTTCTAGTGTATGAATATTATGTGGTATTTTATTATGTCGTATCATTGGTAACCCTATACTATATGTATGAAAGCCCCTAGTTTCCACATTTATATGAATTTCTAACTTTACTTTCCCATGATAGGAGTATTCAATTTTCCTTTCACTTTAGAATAAATATAGTACTCTTACAAGTTATCACACGTAACTCAATTCGGTGTTATATGTACTTATTTCCGGTCAACGCTCGCGCTATTTTTATTCAACCTTTAGTTTAAATATATTCATTTGCGACCCCAATTAATTCATTCATTTTGAGGAATCTACCTATTGCTTAATAATTCGTTTAGTACGTAGATTCCCCTCACAAATCTCAGAATGTTTCTCAGCTGGACCTTAAGAACACTGACTTTCTCGTCTGTATTTGATGCAGAGTCGTACTGCTGCCAAAACTCATTCGATTTTATAAGGGGGGAAGCCGATGAGCTACAATTTTTTCTCCAAATCCTCTCATCAAGATACGTTGCCAGGTGGGGATAAAATTTGCTCAAAAGTGCCCACGACGTCACATTCAAAACTGCCGTTTGTACTCGCTGTGTTTTCATTGCGTACTCGAGAGCTGCAAGACCTTGAAGATTTGATAGCGTTCTTATTCCTGGAATGTCAACTTCAGTTGCGATTCCCACTTCCCCCCACTGTCCCCAATTGATGGTGTTGCAGAAAGCCCGATAGAATGCCGAAAGTGGGCAAATGCATCTTCAAAACAATTCCCCGCAGTGTGGTTACACTGTCCTGGGGCTCCCAATAAAGCTGACATTGAAGAAAACAGAACGAAATGCTTCAAATTTAGCGTTTTGGTTAGCTCGTGTAAATGCAGTGTCCCATCAATTTTAGTTTTAAATGGTGAGCTCAAATTGCCCCAATCCTGGTTGATGATTAAACTGTCTGCAAGTATACCAGCAGCGTGCATTACTCCTTTCAGAGGCGGAAGCTCGAGTTCCCCCATTTTTCTCTCTATCAAGTTCTTGCATTGCTCGAAATTCCCAACATCTAATTCAACCGCAATAACATTGGCCCCTTTTGAGTTCAACTCGTCCATTTTCCTTTGGATTTCCGGACTAGGCTGACTTCGGCCTGCTAAAAACACATGTTTTGCACCCTTTTTAAGCATCCACTGGCAGACCACAAACCCAATTCCACCCAAGCCCCCCGTAATTAAATAAGTGCTTCTGTCATTGAACATTGGCGTGTCTGTAGTCATTTTTCCACCTACAGTTTTTATGTCGGGTAAAGTGCAAACAACCTTTCCAATATGTCTCGCTTTCTGCATATAATGGATCGCTTCTCGTACGTTGACCGCATCAAATCTAACAAACGGTATTGGTTTCACTATATTTTCGGCCAAAGAGGCTTTAAACTGTTGAGCAGTTGAGTCCACTCAACTCTAGTGGATTGTGATAGATCAACAGCAGTGTAGTCAACATCCGGGCGCATTTTCTTCTTCATCATTACTCCAAATGTTTAGTTTGCTCATCTCACAAATCTTGCATTTTTGCATGCTCCCAACGTTGCTTCTTGAATCCTTCGCTGTTAATGAATTCAAAGACAACATCAACACCTCGACCGTTGGTCACATCAAGAATTTCTTCTTTAAGTTTGTATTTCTCGAATGAAATATGTGAGAAATGCCAAGCGACCTAAATATTCTGTTTACGGCTACTGCCAGCAGTGGCAATGATTGTGCAGCCAACATGCTTGCAAATCTCAATCGCGCTCAGTCCTACACCTCCTGATGCAGCATGAATTAGCACTATATCATCCTTCTTTATTTTGGCTACCTCGAGAAGACACAGCACTGATGTAATATACACAGCTGGCATTGTTGCTCCCTCGCAATAGGAGATATTTTCTGGAAGTAGTAAAATAAATTTTGTAGCTGGGGTAATCTGGAACGTTCAGTTTTAGCCAATTTGTTGATTTTTTTTCAGTCATGAAATTTATAAATCGTGAAATTTTACGAGAAAATTTGCAATGTAAATGACTTAGCGGACTACTTGTATACAAATTACCTTCAAGTGAAATAAGAAGATCCTCTTGAAGAACCAAGTGACTGGGCATTGCAGTAAAGTGAACATTGCAGCCACAAACACGATCCCCACTTTCCATTTTGTCACACCAGCCCCAACTTTTTTAATTACTCCAGCAAAGTCAAATCCTACAGTATTCACATCTTTGAAATCATCAGAAGGTTTGATAATACTCAAGATATCTCTGAAGTTCAATGCTGAAGCCTTGATTTTGACCTCAACCTCATCTTCTTTTAAAGTGGAACTATCAAGAGGTCCAAACTGAAGATCGACGACAGCTCTGGATTCAGGCACGACCAACTGAAATCTATCAGTTCCTTTTGGCAGACTCAAGTTATTTATCAAAGGTTTGTGCTGGAGCAGCTTTGGAACTAGCCTCGAATTCCCTTTAAAAGCGACCATGGTGTCCTTATCTAAATTCCACAGTTCGGAAAAGAACTCAGCCAGTCTTGCTTCATCCCATCTCAAATCGGTTACTTCAATGCACTTCACATTTAATCCGTGGTACTCATTAGCCAATGACTTACAAAAGCCCCATATCGAACTGGAGTAAAAATGGGATGCATCGTTGCCCTCAACTGGAACAATCCCAGATGTAACTGCGTATACTCTTGGGAAAGTTCTTTGTTTGGTGTTGAGGACGGCTTTGGAGAGATAAAAGAAAGGCTGGAGAATTTCATCCTGAGATGTTTCGTTTTGGTTCAGAGCCCAGCAGTAGACTATTCCCTCAATTTCCCTTTTGGAGTTTTGTAACGATTCAAACAAATGTATAAAATCTTCTTCGCTATTTTTCTAATTTTGAAGACGTTTCGTTACCACTCAAGTTTTGTTCAAATTTTAAATCTGCAGTTACAAAATCGCTTCACGATTGGAAGTTGCGACTAATTCATTCTGGATGTAGCTTCCTAAAGGGTGCGTGTCGAGATGGAAAATAATCCAAGTTTTCCTATTATTTTTGACTGAACCCAAAAGCTGGTAAAATGGAGCTTTCGTCCTTTCAGAACAAATGAAGGAATGGCTATCTTCGTTAGTGGAAAAAATTCCATTCACCTGAAACCCTGTTTCCATAAGTACTCCTTCCCAAGTGGATTTAGAAAGAGTGCAATGTCTTGGTCTCAGCTCTCTGTCTTCAAATCTCCAGAAACCATCTAGCAACCAAAAGCAAAGGTCTCGGGTCGGAGTACTCGCGTCATTTCCTGGATATGCAGTTGTGCACAAGGCTTCATGAGCATTCTCAAGTTAAGTAGGGACTGCTGAATATCTTTCGTAGCGTGGATGACATTCGCATTGAACACATAATCATAGTACTCAGGGGTAAATCCTTGCTGTAGTGGATCCTCCTCAATGTTCAATTTCTTAAAAATTATGTGTTGAACATGCTTCTCAAACCGTTTTTCTGCTGCGGGGAAAAAGGCTGCTGAGATGTCTGTGTAGGTGTATTCAAACTTGATTTCATGCTTGAGAAACTCTCAAGAGCGAAATGAGTGAAAAATCCGGTTCCAGCACCTATTCAAGTACATTTTTGTTCAGTGCAATTTCAACATATTTTCAACATGAAGACATAATAGCAGCATTTACTAACCTACTTCTAGAACACGTACGATGCTTTTCTCAACATCAATTTTTCCCTTTAAAAATTCAAAGTTTTGTTTGAAACCTTTTGTACTACATCGCCTCCATCAAACTTGTCTGCATATTCAATATAAAAGTCTCCCGCTGACGGATGTGCATTTTCTTCGGGAAAGAGGACGGTCAGTGCAGATTGCTCATCTAGAAATAAATCGTCATCAGTATCTTCATTTAAAAAAAGCTTATTTAGTAATTACCTTTCAGAATGGCTCTTAAAGCTTCTCCCAACTTTCCAAATAACAGAGTGCAGTGGAACTTGGTTTTGAGGTTGGAGACCATTGCAGAATTGTTGAGCTGCGTCATTACATCCTCTAAAGGTGGAGGTTTTACCACCATTTTCCAACTTAAACCTGAGCTTTTTTCAATTATTCCTTCCTGCGCGAGCACATCCATCACGAATCCGAAATATTCCCTATGTTTGTTGGAAATAGCTAACTCTTTCACTAGCTCATCTTCAGAAAACACGTCAAGAACTGGCATAGGATGCCAACCACATTCATAGAGTCCCCTCAATATATTCCAGTAAACAAACTTGTCCAGCTCCATCAGGGTCTCCTTAATGTGCGGAAGTGGATTTTGGTTTTGATCTCGTTAGCTATTTTAAATTCATCCGAGTAAAACTTTCCACTTGCGTTCTCAATTTCTGTTGCATATTGATGAGGTCCAATTGTCGACTTCCAAACCTCCTCAAACATGTCGGCAGAGAGGTTGTCTGCTGCTCGAGCACTGACTCAATTGCTTTCACTGTTGTTTCAATGAGCTCCACTGAGGACATAATTGCCAGTGGTTTCCCATTCCCATCGAGTAGTACAGAAGAAGAGTTTTTATCCTCAGTTATAAAAGAGTGGATGTATGTTTCAAGGGACTCGTTTTTAGCTAACCACACAAACTTTCCAATTTTGATAGGAACATGCAGTTTTTTCTTTATTGCTGATGCACCACTCAGCATTATGACTGCTTGGATCATTGCGTCAAGAATAACTGGGTGGATGATATGAGGCAGTTGGCCACTTTCTTCGGGGACTTTCACCTTGGCCAGTAGAGAACCGGAAGTTCTCCATACTCCGTCAATACTTCTGAACTTTGGACCGAATTTGAGCCCGAGGGAAGCCATCTTGGAGTATATTTCTTCAACTTCTTCGCTGTTTGATGGATGGGTGATTGTGGTTTTAAAATCATCAAAATCCAAGGATATCTCACATTCTTCTAAGGATGGAATGGGTGAGAAAACGGCACGAGCGTGAGATAACCACTTGGTTGATTCAGTTTCTAAATTTTGAAAAATGTTGATATTGATATTGGTCCAGCTCTCTTCGTTGTTCCCTGATGAATCCAGCTCCACAACAGTTTGAATACAAGGGGCTTTTGACTCGTCAAGAGAAAGTGGTGCTTCTATCAATAGATTTTCGACTTTCATTGACCTATTGGACTGGGAAAGCCTTTGCCCCTCTAAAGTGGCTAATCCAGCTGCAAGACACATTTCCAAATAGCCAGCGCCAGGGAATACTACAGTCTCTCCTATAGCGTGATCCTTCGTAATCCAGTGTTCTTAGACTGAACCTTGACTGGAAAAGCTTGGTAGATGAAGCGTTTGGATGACTGACCAAGCAAAGGGTGAATAGGGAGCCCCTCGGTAGCCACTGTTTCTGGCCAATAGGTTTTCCCAATAAAGGGGTAAGTTGGGAGTCGGCATTTCTTTCTCTCGTAAAAAATCTACTCCTTTCCAATCAATTTCCAAAGCCATTTACGTACAATTTTCCGAGTGAGGTTAAAAGGGTTTCCCACTCAGGCTCATTTCTCTTAGGGAAGGTAGGCAAAATTAGGGGCAGATCATTATTCATCATTGTCAACGCGGAGAGAACTGGTTCTGGGCCAATTTCAATGAATACTCTCGCACCCAGATCCACAGCAAGCTTGCTGGCGTCCTTGAACATCACTTTTTCTCTGGTGTGTTGAACCAATATTCCGCATCCACTTTCATAGCTCGATTGTAGAGCCTCGCATTCCGGAAACGTATTTGCAATGCTCATTTCCGTTGAGATTGTTAACTGTTTTTGCAACAGTTCTATAGTCATTTAGCATGGATCCATGTGCTTAGAATGGAATGCGTGCGTTGCATCTAGCACAACACATTTTAAATTCGCTTGTTTGCAATATTCCGAAAATTCTAAGACCACATCAGAATCTCCAGCAATAACGGTTTGCTCATCTGAATTTATAGCAGCGTAGTCTAGAATCTTGTTTTGGTTCATTACAGCAAATTTCCTCATAGTCGAGTCAACAACCTGCTTGTCTGCTTTGATCACAAGCATTTTCCCACGGGGTAGTTGGTCAATGAGCCGACTACGCTCCGCAACTAATTTGAGAGCATCCTCAACACTCAATATTCTGCGCAAACCGCAGCAGCAAATTCACCTAAACTATGCCCCAGCACGTAATCAGGTTTGATTCCCCACGATTCCCATAATTTAACAAGTGCATATTCCACACAGAAAATTGATGTTTGGCTGTAAATCGTTCTGCTAACCTCATTTCCCTCTGGGTTATTAGCCCAAAGCACTTGAGGAATGTCAATGTTGTATTTTTCTTTCAAAATTTTAACGCAATACTCGAAATGCATACGGAAAACCGGAGAGGTTTCGTAAAGCTCCTTTCCCATCCCGGGGTATTGTGAACCTTGGCCTGTGAAGAGGAAACAGATTTTTCCAGTGGTTTCCGTAAATGTTTGTCGTTTATAAACTTCTTTTTTTATCAATACAATTCATTGCTTCTTCATTTGATTCTGCGATGATAACCATGCGGTTTGGGAAATCCCCTTCCAACATTTGCAGTGAAGGCCAAATCTTTGAAATTCTCGTTTGCGACTAATAGATGGTTTCTTGTAATTGTCACAAAGAATATCTAAAGCTTCTTCTGATTTAGCAGAAATTTTCATGATGTGTATAGGTCTGTCCATTGAAGGTGCGTAAGACATATGAAGGTAGCTTGGGAGGTTCCTCAATTATCACGTGAGCATCAGTTCCTGTGATCCCAAATGAACTCACTCCAGCACATCGTGGTTTTCCCTTCTTCTTTGGCCATGAAACAGAGTTTAGCGGAATTTCTGCAGGAATTGAACCCAAGTCAATTGCAGGATTTAAATCTTTGAAATTCCTATGAGCTGGAATCGTTTCATGATGCATAGAAAGCACAACTTTCATAATCCCCGTGATTCCAGAGCAAGATTCAGTGTGCCCCACATTCGTTTTCACAGAGCCAATGAGCAGTGGTTCTTCTCTATTTTCTGAATGGTACGCCTTAGCAATAGATGCAATTTCCATGGGATCCCCAACTGGAGTTCCTGTTCCATGCGTTTCCACGTATGAAACTTGTTCTGGAGCTGTATTTCCATCCTTTAGGGCTTTAGTCATTGCTAGTGATTCACAATGAATGGTGGGGGTTCCCATACTCTTGCTAATCCCTTCTTGAGTCATTGCGGAGCCTTTTATCAGCGCCCAAATGTTATCCCCATCTTTTACCGCATCAGAGAGCCTTTTTAGTACAAGACTCCGCATCCTTCTGCCCTTGCAACCCATCTGCATTCGCATCAAACGTTTTGCAATGCCCGTCTGGGGAAAGAACCATCGGCATAATGTCTTTATCAAAAGGGGTGAGTATCAAATTAACCCCGCATGCAAGAGCAAAACTTGATTCCCTCTTTGAAGACTTTTGCAAGCGAGATGAACTGCAACCATTGCTGAAGAGCAGCCAGATTCCGTGGCCAAACTGGGCCCTGTCAAACCCAACAAATGGGAAATTCTTGCAGCAGCTGCTCCAATCGAATTTCCCATGTAATACGATAAAACTCATCGAATCCAGCTTGGTTCATTAATTCCTTATATTCGTTAGTCCAAGACCCTATGAATACTCCTCCGTCCGTCCCTTCCAAACTTTGTGGATTTAATGCAGCATCTTCAAGTCCTTCCCAAACGAGCTCGTGAAGAAGCCTGTGCTGAGGGTCAAGGTATACCATTTCTTTTGGGCTGATTCCGAAAAATTTTGCGTCAAAGTCCTCCACAGATGTTTTTAAATCCGGCGTTTGTATTTCTGCAATCGGTTAACGTTTTATATAATCTATTAGCGCGTTGCCACCGAAAGTCTGGTGGACTTCCTGTGCCGTCTCCACCATTTGAGAGGAGACTCCAAAATTCTTCAGGTTGTTGGCAGCTGGATAGCGACAACTCATCCCAACAATTGCTATTGGCTCGGGCTTGAAAGGGATTTCAGAGTCAGCCTCGTCATCTATTCCAGATGAAAATTGAGATTTTGAAAGAGTGGCTGCACTAAACCCTCAAAAATCTGCTTTCGTTTCTTCAAAACCAGCTGGACAATAGAAAACGGGATATTAAATCTTATTTATATTAAACAGATGCATACTTATCACTACTAGATAAGAACTCACCTGAGCAAAAATCCAAAATTTTTGGATTCGCATCAAATGGGATCTCAACCACATTCACAACCGACACTTTGTCCTGATTGCTATTCAAGAAATAAAAACGTATTTTTAGTAGCTAGTTTTATGAGCCAAGAAACGCTGATTTTCACATACCCTAAAAAACCTTCATTTTGGGGTGACAAAAGACGATGATAATTTTCAGGCAGAAATTTGGGATCTTTGGTTTGTCCTTCATTTTCAGTCCAAGCTCTCAGATAAGTTTCCACCGCTTGATCGTTAAATTGGAGACCATTCATGAGGGCTTCAAATGCCTTCAATGAAGGTCGAATCATGAGAAAAGAGAAGTTATCCTCTTTTTCACACGCATAATGCTACCTTCTCGCCCATCGTAGTCAACAAAAATATCATCAAAATTCTTGATCGCCTGTAATTTATTCAAAGTTTAATATAATTATGTCAAATAATGAAAACTAGTTGGAAAATGTTTGATAACCTTACCAGCATGGTTGGTGCTAAATGCACACATTTCTCAAAGGGTTTCAAAGTTAACGCGTAGAGCTTGACAAAGTCGATCTCTTTAGCTGTGCCGTATTCCGGTATTTTTCCAAATGGAAAAACAAATCGAATCCGTGATGAAGAGCCTCCATATTTTTATGGAAAGATGTCGAGAAGCAATAACCCCACTTTTCTAGTTGTTAGTAACCTTTTCAAAGAAAAGTAGAGGGTGAGTGCTCCAGGAACGTCTTCATCCTTCAGTGCGGACGTAAGCCAGATTTGGTTATAGGCCTGCCCTGCCATATTTAGTGTTTTGGTGAGTTGGAGTTGTATACGTAGAATCTCTTATTGAAATTTGTAAAAAAGGCCTTTATTTTAAAATAAAACAGTAACAATCGATTTCCTTAAAACACAATTTGCGTAGTCTAATACTTGATCTTGACTAAATTTTTGCACCATAAGTAATGCATTTTATAGAAAAAATAATCAATGGTTTTGTAAGTGAGGCTTTGGTTTTTCAGGTAGTGCCCGTTGTCATTCCAATTACAGATGCAAATGCATGTAAATCACGAAAAATTATTTAAATTTTTATTGCAGCAAATTCTCATACACGTGCCGATAATTGTAAGGAACTTGTTCTTTAAAATAAGTTACATGATAGCAATGACGTCCTTACTCGTAAAAATTAATCAATAAACATCTGACATTACACTTATGTATGTTTGTTATATTAAAAAACTTTTTAGTGAAAAATGTTTAGCAAGCAATGGTTTTCATTGGGTTTCATGCACTTTTACTTCACACTTCATTCAATGCCATATAAGAATATTTATCTTAAGTAAACCCAGACACTCACGTAACTCTCAAACTCTTCAAAAAAAAAAGTTCCAGCACGTGTGCATCTTAATCTTAATCTTAAAGTTATCATGAAAAGGTGAGAAATATCATTATAAATTCATGTCCAAATATGAATACTGGGCTTTATCGCAGAGTAGGTGGAGGTTTAAGGAAGAATTAAAAAAACCTTTTCATGAGAAACAGATTGTGCTTAGCATGAGATCCAAATAATTTAGTTTTTTGGTTTATTACATGTTTTAATTATTACTAAAAATTACGGCAATCCTCAAAATAGGTCGCTATATAATTAATTTTTACATGTCCGGAATCATCCCTATCAAAAGGGATTGAAAATCAGAAAAGATCGTTTGATTCAAACTACATCATTTTGTTCTTTTCTGAGTATCCAATTAAAAAATATGTTTGCACATTTTCAAATGGTGAATGGAATTCATTTTTACATCCAAAGTAGATGCTCGTTAACGATAAGGGTAGAACTTGAGTGTGGATCAGGATACTAGTGTACATATATTAGGGTCGTGAGTATAACATTCGATTACCATCGGCGTTTCCAAACTCAAATTTTTTATGTCATTAGTAAGAGCGAATGCTAATAGTCATAATAATAGCTGATTTTGTTGTTGATGCTAGCGCCAATAATGCCAAGTTTTTTATGATTCATGTATTCATGTATGATACTAATAAATATCCTTTTGGTATTTTACGAGTTTGCATGAACTTATTCTTTTATCATAAGTCTAATTCACACGGTTGAACACATATAAGGATTTGAATTAAATAAAAAATAGTTTTTGAAAGCACTAAACAAAATGTTTACAGTAAAAGCCTGTTTTACATATCAGCAATGATGAGGTCACTTCCCTTCTCCGCAGTCATGATGGTTGATGCTTGTGTGTTGGCATTTGGAGTTCTGGGAATGACAGATGCGTCAATCACACGAAGACTGTCGATTCCCTTGACCCTTTACAAAAAAAGAAAATATTAATGAATGGAAATCAACTCGGGTTATAATATAATGAAAGTAAAATAACAATGTATCTTACTTTAGCTTGCTGTCGACTACTTTTCCCAACGCACAAGTTCCAACATGATGGTAAAGTGAGCCCGAGAAGTTCTTGATCACACAACGGTAATAGTCATCGCTCTTGAATGTGAGGCTCTCACACCCTGGTACTGGCTTGGGAAAAATTGTGGTGTTTAGAGCGTTGGAGGTCTCGTACAAATCAACGACTTTCTTGAAACCTATTTGGTTTGTAAAAATATGAATTAGTACTAGTTGTGTATTAATGCACGTAACTACATTTTGCAATTTAAATGGAGTTAGTTTTACCATGAAGAAGAGCTTCAGCATCATCAGGATGCGCCAAATACTGTGGATCAATGTTGGGATTGTCTTGAGGATTGGTGCTTGCCAAAGTCAAAGTTCCAGTTGACTTGGGGCGACCCAACCAAAGTACAAGGAACCTGGCATCAGTATTTTGCTTGTGGTAGGGGTTGAACCAGTTGTCTAAAAGTTGAGTTTTTATTCCAAAGAACTTGTTGAGGTCTCGTGGAAGCTCAGGGTACAAAGCAACAGCAAACTGCACAACTTGAAGATCAGCATAGTCGGGTCTGAAAGAAATAAAAAGAATTTAGCATTATAATTTACATAATTTAAGCGTTTATTTTTAAGGTACGGTTAACATACTGGGCAAATGGACTTTTGAAAAAGCCTACGCCAGCCAATCCAGCGGGGGCAGCAAGAGCACCATTTCCAGAGAGAAGGAATTCTGCAGCAGCCTGAGCAGTGACATCCCTATTAGGGTTTAGAGATGGAGTTTTCATGAAAGGTCCAACAATAGTGTAGGTATGATCTTGTAAGTTAGTTCCAACAGGTAGGTCCTTTACAACTGGAATCTTGAGAGATTGAAGGTGGCTAGCTGGTCCAACACCGGAGAGAAGTAAAAGCTTAGGAGATCCGAATGCTAAAAAATATATTAAAATTAGAAACCTCAGTACAAACTAGAATCTTTTGATTGGAAAGTGGAATGTTTAATACTTACTTCCTGCGCTCACGATAACTTCTTTCCTTGCGGTGACAGTACGTGTGAGATTGTGTCTTTGGTAAGTTACTCCAGTGGCTCTAGGTTTTCCTCCAACATTTCTGAAGTTGATTTTGGTGACATGAGCGTATTTCTTGATGCAGAGGTTGCTTGGCTTGCCAGTATCCGTGTAGAAGGCTCTGTATGTGCTTTCTCTCCAACCGTCTTGGGTGGTTACGTCAATCTTTGAAAATACTATAAGCCAGGGAGAGAATAATTATTATTATTGGAGAATCTTTTGGGGGCATTGTGATACTAACTAAAATCAATCCCATACCTTCTTGGTTCTCTCCGTTGTAGTCACCAATGGTGTAACCTTTTTCTGCTGCAGCTGCCAAAAACTCATCAGCACCTGGCATGTAGTCGTGGGTAGCGATGTTCAGGAGACCTCCCGTTCCGTGGTATTGACTGGAGGATGCTGCGAACGAAATATATGCACATTTTAATGTCATTTATTACCAAGAAGTCATAATTTTAAAAACTTACCATCGCCAGCATAAGCTCCGTTGTAGTCTTCTGATTTTTTGAAGTATGGCAACAAATTTTCATAATTCCATGAATTGTCACCAGCATCGGCTGCCCATCTGTTGAAATCTTCCTTGTTTCCCCTGACATACATCATGAAGTTTGTTGAGGTAGAGCCACCCAACATCTTTCCTCTGGTTGTGAGAGTTTTCTATTATAAAGTATTATATAATTTTTTAATAAATTAAACCATGATGGAGTTTTGAAAAATAATGTATCATGTATCCCTACCTTTCCATCACAATTTTGACAAGCTTTGCTCTGAACAGTGGAGTTGTATATCCAAGTATTACCTTCTTGATTCAGCAAAAAGAAATCCATCGAGGGGATCTGATTCAAAATTGAGGGCTGAAAAGAATCATGTTAGAATGAGATCACATGAGCATGAGAAACATTACTTATATATTATTATAGTAGAAATGTCTGAAAACTTACTTCTCCACCAGCTTCAAGGAGCAAAACCCTGGCTGTTCTAGAAGCATTAGCAATTCTGGTTGCAACAACCATACCAGCTCCACCTGAAAAATTGTGAATTTTTTAAATACACAAAAAAGTATGTTGAGTGGAAGTTTTTAAAAGAAAAATCTCATACCAGCCCCAACAATAATATAGTCGAAAGAAGTAAATTGGCATTTCGAATCCAGAGACAGCAGCTCGTTATTTGCAGCAACATCATTGGCCATGTCCAAAGTCACCCAGGAGTTGATTGCCAAAGTAAGAGCAGTCACGATAACTGCGGAAATAGGCAACGGCAACGGCCAGCGAGCCGGCAGAGCGTTGAGAACAGTGTTGAGACCGTCAACCAAACCCATTTTTTCTTGTGAGTTTCCAAGTTTTCAGAAATTTTGAAACAGGACTAGGAACAGTTTTGAGAGCCTCACTACAAGACGCAGTTGCCAGCAACTGAGGATGATGGACATTTTTGGGCTCTTTTATACCGATTCGTTTGAATTGATGCTCTTGATTATGATACTTCGCAGTAAATTTTGGCCCTTATCACCCAACTATCAGTTATCTCTACCGAATCTATAGATTTTAGGTAGCAACACTTCAAATTTTCAATGTCTTTAAACATTGCCGTATTTGTATAGGCGTTTGTTTGCGAAGATTATTGCTAAACAGATATTGTACCAGGCTAGCGAAATCGTATTAATTTAAAAAGAGTTATGCAAGCCACTATATAGTGCTTCAATCACATCAATACTAATCGAATTTGCTTTGATATTTGATGGTGGTAATATTAGTAATTATAATTCAAAAACGATATTATTGGGATTAGCTTGTTACTTCTAGAATAGTGGTATTTTATATTCCTATCGTTCATTCATTGAAGAAGCAGTTTAGCAAGTAGCATGGAATACGTGAACTGGATATGGTCGGTGAATCTACACTGCAATTTTTATATTGAATAGGTCAAGTTCCAAGAAGGTATAAATTGTAAGCCGTAGACTGAATACGTTATCTCACAAATTAAACCATTTATACGTTTAGGTTGCAATATCAAAAATTTGGCAATTACTGCTATTGAAATTACTTGTATTTATTAACTATGCCTTTTATTAGGGTAGGCACGAACTGGTCATGCAGATGCAAATGTTATACAACCCAATATTATCTACATCCAAACCAAATACTTTGCAATGTATTCTACAATATTGTGTAACGAATATAATGTTACAAAATACTATTACTATACTATTATGATACAGTTAAAATCATTCAAATTAAATCGGACACATAGAATGTTCTAGATAAACCTTTTAATATTGAATATTCAAATATCACGACATATGTCTTTGGATGCCACTGGTTATATATAAGTTGCTAGTAGTCACACGTAGAATATGCCCTTTACCTCTCTCACCTTAAAAAACCTGAAGGTTACGTTGAAACATCCTTCAAAGTAATCCTAAAGACTGGTTAATAGTCAGTCTTCAATATATGTAGTAGTAATGGGGTAATGTAATACATCAATGATATATATTTTTACGGCGTATTTGACGGATCGATGATGTTTTGTATAGACAAAATAAGCATGTAAATCCGATTAAACGGGAAACGTCAAAATAATATGCTGATCCATTCAAGAATATTCAATATTGTTTTCATCTTACAATTCAAAATTGTAGTTTAATTGCAACATAATTTCTTACCTAATTTGAGTGTTAATTGTAAGACGTAAAACAGAATGAAACCGAATAGATTTAATTACAATACAACTATTAATACGTGTGTATTGTTGGTGGTGGTTATTATTGCGATATCTGTAGGAAATCCCAGAGATTGCATGACATGTGAAATGCCAATTCCATTATCATAGTGGTATTAATATTTTTTTTCTTTTTGAGCAGGTCGTGGCAATACTTGATTGACCTTGTCAACTTTTTTGTAATCATGTTCCGTTGCTAACTTCATTCAATACATAGCACACAAGACATGCAACATGCTTAACTTATCCTAAATAGCATACACATGCTCAAATATTATTGCAAGACAGCAACCCATAGGTCAAGTGTCATGTTGTGAATAGAAAGACTTAATTCAGAATTTGTTTCCATGTTACATTTATTATAAATGTTTTAATGATGCCTTGATTAATTTTTTAATGCTAGATGGTACATAAATTTGCCGAATATGATAACCAGATATAGTAAAAAGCTACTACTACCTAGACAAGTAGAGAGATGGTAGAAAGGCTTCTCCATAGGAATTGAAATGCTTTTACCGAGCTAATGATTACTGGAGTCGTCAGTGGCGCATTTGTGCTGTTCGAGTGAAATATCCAGTCTATTTGATAATATAACTCCATTGACCATATTGATGGAGTGTCACCTAGGCATCACATAAAATTAAGACCAACTGAAACAAGGAAAGGTGGATTTCAGGGTTATCTTGAGTTAAGGATGATTTAGGCCGAACTTCTTTTGGCGCAAGCATCTAGCGGGAGAAAGTAAAATTCTTTGGAAAATGGTTTCATGTAACTACGTGCATTTAGTATCAGAGCATTTTTACTATCTCTTTCCACTTATTTAGCTTTTGGTATAAACAATACAAATCCAAGTGATTCAACCAATTGTACTAATATTCGAATAGTATTTTAACGCGTAAACATGAGTGATGACGACGCTATTAGCACTCCTCCGAGGAGGACGAAGGCTCCCTTCATGACTCCGAGTGAGCAAATATGTTTGAGGGAACTTGCAACAAAGTACAAAGACATAATAGAATCAAAGTTCACGGATTTTGGAGTGGTTGGAAGGAAGCAGGAAGCCTGGAAAGCGATAGAAGTGGAGTTCAATAGCGTCACAGGTAACTCCAAACGAACACACGACCAGCTAAAAGTCAATTGGAAGAATATTAAACAACGCAAGAAAAAGAAGGTTGCAAACTATAAGAGAGGACTGAAGAAAACAGGAGAGGAGCACCCCCAGCTCCATTGTCACCAGAAACCATTCATGTCGCCCAAGCTATTCCTTCGCAGATGCAACCATTAACTAACCCTTTCGACTGTGATAAAGAAAATGCTAACATCGAATTCGACTTTCAGAATCAGGACGAGGAAAACTTCTATTGTAGATCAGATGAAGGAGAATCGCGTTCATCTCCGAAGAAAAGGAAATGTACATACTACAACTGATTTTTATGCACAAATTCATTGTTCTTCTATGTTGTATAAGTAAAAAATCAATGATAACGTGAATGAATTTATTGTAGCTTCTGAGCCAAAGAGAAAACAAAAGGATGCACGCTCATCTTTAGTGGACATGGAATATGAAGAGCACAAAATCAGATTAGACATTTTACGTATTGAAAAACTGACTGCAGATGAAACATTGAAGAAAGTACGCGCTGAGTATGTGGGATTCATGGACGAGCATAAGTTGAGGATGGAGTTATTACAACGACAACTAGAAGCACAACCTCACTTTCCACCTGGGTTTGAGCAGAGGCCCTGTCAATGTTCCCAATGCAAGGGAGGAGAACCCTCCATCTAATTTGTTCATGTGTTCATGTTTATTAGTGTATTTACAGTTGGTTTAGCTTTAAATATGAAGTTACGTAGCCTCATTCTGATTTTGATACTAATATGGCGTTTTTATCTGATTTTAGTTCTTGATAAGAAATAAATTACGTTTTTAGAAAAGAAACGAGAAGTTTATTTGCATACAATTTTTTGAAGACTAGAACACTCCTTTTGCATTACGAATCGATGTAACAACTATACTAAACAAACAATATTCGACGAACAAAGTTAAAAACAAATTCATGAAAAGTGAGTTTGAATTATTTCTTTCTGTCTAACTTTGCCTGAAGTAGAATCAGCAATAAAGCAAGTATGCTGTCGACTTTCTGAACCTTGAGAGCTGCTACAACTGTCGGCTTCAAAAATATCTGATCGTTTCCTGTTCAGTTTGATAGAACTGTAGATTAAAAAGTGTACACTGTGAGGTAATATTGTAATTCCGTGAGTTTACCGTGAAATATTATGCAAAACAGCCGTTGCAACAATCACTGCCAAAACTGTATTGACTTTTAGTCGACAGTATAGTAAACAGGGAAACCTTCTCTTCAACACACCAAAAGCTCGTTCAATGGAATTGCGGGTAGTCAGTTGTGCTTTATTGTATCTGTCAAGGTGCAATTCAAAAATAACATTCTATTTGACCCCTTTATCTTAGCAAATAGCACAGGGGTGTATCAAAAATAACAAAATTCTACCTTAGCTCTGGCGTTGTGGTTGGGTTTGACAGTGGCACCATTAGATATGGCAGTAACGGGTAACCCGAGTCCCCTAGGAGTAATGGAGGGGCTTTTCCCGTCTCTAAGTCCACGCTAATAAAGGTGCTGCTAAAAATTCTCGAATCATGTGCTGATCCATGCCATTTCGCCACCAGATTTGTGAAATTAAGTTCATGATCACAAATGGCCTGCACATTTATTGAAAAAACTTGCTTCCTATTTCTAAAAAGCTCTGCATCTTTTCCTCCAGGTGAAACAATTTGTACATGTGTGCAATCAATACACCCTACCACTCCTGAAATGGAAATTCAATGTAATTGTTCACCTGCTCCAATAATTAAAAATGCATGATTTTTAGATGTGTATTTTTGCCTGGAAATCCACCGAGTTCATAAAATCCCTTCCTGATTGCTGTGGCTTCGGAGTAATCGGGATATTTTATGTAATTTTCGCAATGCTTTGCTATGGCCTTTGATACGCGTGATATAATATTTGACACCGTAGGTTGACTGACGTTGACTAAATCCGCAATGACCAGCTGCCATTGACCGTTACATAGTATCTCTCAGCAAGGCAAAATTGTACAATCGGTGGAACATGAACTCCCCTCTTGACCGCCGAGGATAGATCTGACTGAATGATCTGTACAACATAAACGGCAGTTTCTTTGAAAATATGATACCTTTGTTTGAATTCCAGTCCATCGTATCTCTCTAACGGATTTTCATAATCTTTCAGCCGTTTTTGAGGAATCAGCTTAAGCAGTTTCTTGCGCTGTAGCTTCCTCTCAAGCTCTTTTATGCGAAGCAAAGGCGTTTTATGAGACTTCATGATGAAAAATGAACTTTGAAAAAAAATGTTCCCTTGTTACGGAAGATTTGAACCTGCTCTTGAGGTAGTTCAAAAAAACGTAATCCTAACACCAGGATCAGGTTCATTTTCTATGGAAATCCTGCATTATTTATAAGACTTGATTCTGAGCTCGAGATCTCAGTGATTCTGAGCTCGGAATCACTATGGCGCGATCAAAAATGACATTATTTATACCAAAAGTAATCCCGAGACCAGGATAAGTCAATCCAGAATCAAATAATTCGGCATTGTTAATACTGCTATTAGTGCTTAAACTCAAAGTAAACATAATCCAAAAGAACTTGGAGGGGAAGTCTGGGAGATACACAGGATTATTATTTTTTAAACCTTACTTCAAACCTCTATCTGTTATATTTCCACAACCACGCACATCCAAAACCTGGAGGGAACCACAGCTCCTTGCTATGACAAGTAGTGTTGTATCATTTACGGGTTGCAGATTCGCTAGATAAAGCTCCTTCATTCTGTATTTGAGAAAGGACAACTTCAAAATCGATAAAAAATGTTTTTTTTGCTTGTGCATCATTCTACTTTTAGCACTTCCTTTTGATGCCACAGTATTACACTAACCTGTAAAATTTTTGAAATAATGGTAGCAACTGCTGGTTACTTATTCCAGAGCAGGATGACAGATTCGCAACTTCAATAGAATCCAAATGTGTTATCAGTGTTTCAACCGCTCCATGTGTGAGCCAGTTACAGTCTTGAAGAATAAGAGTATGAAGTTGCTGAAAGGAAGAAAACACAATGTGCAATCTATGTTATATTCAGTTTTTCTTCATGTACACCATGCCATAACCACAAAATCCAGCTTGTTCTTATATATATTATATTGTAAAGGTAAATAACAACGAGGAAATGTCTATTACTCAGGTGCATACAGCAGTTCAATCAATCATTCTGCCACCGATTTCCTTACTAACCAGATCAAAGATGCTTCATGAACACACAATCAGCTTTAGGGGACTACTATACTGTTAAGAAATTGACGTATTATATAAAAACAGTCTTAAATATTGCATAGACGCATATTATTTATTGTTACCTTCGTTGTATGTATATCATTACATCTAAATATAACTCGATATAAACGCAGTTTCTATATTTACATGAAGAAATTTAGACATCAGGATACATCTTTTCATAATATGAAGCTAATCAATCATTTTGAATTGCCTCTACTTACACTACTTTTACCCTCGAAATCCCTAATATGTAAGTGCAAAAATCAAGAATAAAAGTTACTGTACAGTTATACAAAGTTTGTAAAGCAACGTAGGCACAAGCATCAACAATAATTCATTTTGGTACATACCTTACAATTTACAGCTAATGTCAGAAGACAAGCTCCGTTAAGTGAAGTAGAACCTGATAAGTCCAAGTGAGAGAGTAGCTGATTGTTCTTAAAGACAACAGACAAGTCTTTGTCCAGCATCCACCGAGCGTTAGTTACAGTTAATTTTCTGATGTTCGTACACTCCAAACTCAGCACCTTTTTAACGCATATAAAAAATGGGAACATTTAGTTTTTACTACCACGAATAATTATATGCTAATATAATCGGTTCCGCTGAATTTTACTCGTATCAAACAGTATGATCGTACGAAATCTTAAAACTTACAATTCCGCAAATTAAATGGATTTATTTATAGTTCTAAAACAATCTTCATACCAATTTGCCGTTCATAATATAAATGTGATATAATATGCGATACTGATAAAAAGTACAACTTTTTTAACGTTACCATTAACCGTTGTCTTTTACCTTGAAACTACCAACATGAAGTTTCTCTTTCCTTCTTTCTTCCGAATGCTTTCAATTTAAACGTCAATATTTACAAAACTAAAAACGCAAAGGCTGAAGGGATATATAACATTATGCGGAAAAAATCGGGCATAAATGATTAGATAGGACTCTACCCCAGATTCAATACGGTTATTCATTATTCAACATTCAATGTTGAATATTTCTTCAATCTAGTCGCCTGAACAGCATCGGTTCTCAAAGTAGCTTAAGTTTTTAAAGCCCCTGCTAGTGTTTTCATGCATATAAATGAGATACGGCTCATAAGCTGCATAATATTTCGCCATGCTTGCAAGCCTGGTGACAGCTGAATCACATCTTTTCACTATCCTAGAAAATTAAAACGGGAGATAAGAGTTGTCTTACAAAAACAGTTTTACCGACCACGGTTGACTCGAAGTTCGTAGTCATCATGCCTTTCACATGTGTACTTACCCACTGCTCAATGAAATTGCAACTTACTATCAACTATAAATGCACCTCTATACGAAGGTGACTAGGTGGTATTATATTTTTGCAATTCTGATGAAATTTTAGTTTCCTTCCAAGATGGTTTTACATGAAACATGAAACAATTACTTTTTTATTTCCACAAACAGTGGGGCAAGTTGAGCTTTAAGACGTTACAACTCATTACATCCGACTAATAGAATTCCATCGCATTTTTACTATTATTTAAACCATGGGTTGCTAAAATTAGCTCAAAATGCAATCCATTACAAGCAGCTGTTGTTTTAAAATTCAGTTTTTGCTTGCGGACGGACTGTGTCATAAAACAAAAGTAAGGTATGCGCATACTGTTTGTCAAAAGTCAAGATCACAAAGAAAAACCAACAAGCAATGATGATTGATCAGTAGAGTGGAAGGAACCCAAAAAACACTTTTCTAGTTTGACATGTGGTTCATTTCACATTAATTGCTATCAGTAATCTGCTCAATGCTCAAGGCAAAGAATCAAACTCTAACTCAGCATATTTTTAAACTAAAAAATATGGGTAGCAGCATGACCACCAACCAGAAAAATACAAAATAAGCTCATGCTATTAGTGTTAAGATTTTGCGTTCTAGGCGTTCATTTGAAGTAAATGTGATGTGTATGTGATGCATTTGTCTTCACTTCAGAGATGATGGTATCTGAAGAATATTTTGAGCTTCCTATTTAAGATTTCAAAACTGGATGGATGTATTAGCCAGTACTATTGCATTCAACAAACCTCAAACTTCTGCAAATCATTGAACAGCATTCGAACGCGTAAGAGCATAAATGTACACAATCATGCATTTTTGGATACAGTGCCGTTGTAGGTTTGCTCGCTGAGATCTGGCACCCTGGCACTAAAATTGTTTTGGGTATAATATAATCCTAAGAACTTAACGTTATCTTTCAGTCAGTACGCTACATATCACATTATATATGATGAGTGGATAACGCCTACATAAATCGTAAAAATGAAGGCTTTGATTCCACATGAAGCAGGTTTTCTCCTAATTTCTTCGGTGTCAGCAAATTTACTCCTACCCATCTACTCAAATGGCCAAAGAAATCTGTTTTTAGAAACAGAAGGACGAAAGCTGCCCAGTAGTCACAGATCTATTTCCGCGTTCAGTCAGACCCATTACAACTTGTCTCTGAGCAAGACTAATTTTGAGGATTTCTGCAAAGTCTCAATCACTTGTTTCAAACTCAACGAGCCTAGAAAGCTGGTGTGTAAAATTACAACGGTTTTGAACACTATTTTTTACCTACTTCATACGTTTCTGACATCATCTAAATCGCAACATAACATATTTATTTAACAGATTCTTCAGATCGCTCATCATGTCCTCCGACGCCAAAGCAAAAAGCAGCGAGACCAAGAGCTTGTTGGTCACTTTTGGTATTCTGCTCTTTCTGTTACTAGTGCTATATCTTATGTATACGGGATTAATGGATTAATGCTGAGCTAAGGTAATGTTCTAGAAAAGTGAAAGTCGAATTTTTAAAAAAACTTGAATTAATTTGTGCTTTTGCTTTTAGACCAAACGTTTAGCGTACAGGAAAAACTATGGAAGACAAATGACATGTGTGCATTTAAATGAATGAATGTGTGATTGATTATAAATAAAATGTACATGATTCATATTCATATCATAATGTGAACTCGATAATTGGAAATAAATCGTAATTCTTTTAATATGTATCCATCCCCAATTGCTACAGCATTTGATATCAGCGAATAGTATTCAGAAATGGAGCCCTAAATGTTTGCAAATAAATGGTGAATGGTAGCACCAAACATTAACCGCAAAAGTGAAGACATTGGAGCATTTCGTTCTTTACAAACAACAACTGATATCACTAAAAGTTACAGTCAGAAATATCCCATAACTCTGTTTCTATGAGCAAGTCATAAGTACGTCAGTAAACATTAATTTAAAGTACAAGCATACATGAATATTATTCAATAAAGTAATACTGCTTCTTCTTGTGGGGTTCTAAGATACATCATACGTATATCATATTGCGTGACGGGTGCACATACATATTTTATGTATGTGCTCATTTACTGTTCAAGTATAGATTATACTGGTGTTCCACAACGAAAAAAACTTTTCCGAGAACGGCTGAAAGTAGCAAGTAGTAATGTTTAGGTTTAGGGGAATACAGATTCGTGTCAATAGTTCAATGTTTGCAATGATAAAAAATAAACCTCCACAATAATTTCTAGCAGAAATAAAAGATAAAAAAGCAGGTCCCCGAACACAATAATATGCATAATGCCCATACAAATTTAAGCTCACCAATTTAAACACTATCTTGCATTGCATTTGCAGTATTGTGTACCATTTCAGCCATCAACGCTAATGTAATTGAAAAATAGTCTGAGTGGAGATCCCATACCGAACTTTCAATTCTAAAGCGTAAAAAATGTTGGTGTCATTTTCACTCATCTCCATATAACATAACAGAACTCGGAATTACATACCCAGTAATATTAGTAGGCAACTATCAAACAAAGGAGTGGGAAAGAACCATTATGCTGTCACTGATCTCATCTCATCCCCGTGTCCTGTCGATCAGTAAGTTCAACATGCAAGCCTAAGATACAAAGTCATATAGGGTAGGTAAGGGTTCCGTGAAATTGATTGATTGTGGATGATAATACTGAATGCTCGCCTCTATGCGTAACTTTTTTCCCCTTGTCAGTAAGATTATGAAATGAAAGTATTCAAGTTATATTGGTATATAGTACACATTCAACAAAGCTGGATTACGATGAGATACGAGCTTCTGTGTGCAATGAGGGAGGACGAACGAAACGATCTGTTTAGAGGGAGAAAGAGTAATTTCCCTTTCCATCAGATACATACTTTCTGGTAGTCCCTACACATCATCAGCGTTGCAACTGCAATCATTGCACTTCTATGTTTTCGGTTTTCGTTTCATTGTCCTCACTTTTATCAGCATGTGACGTGACGGGCTGATTTATTACAGTCGAAACAGCTTACCCAAATCAACCTTCTCAATTCTCTTCCGAATTTTTTTTACAGCATATGCACAAACCGGGACTAGATTTACTTTCTACTACTTTACAAATTCATATTGTACTATGCATACGATGTTTTATGAAATCCATGTTACGAATCGTAACTTACGATATGATATGATAAAACTAACCAAAATCAAATATTCACCACATATTATCATAATAATCTAGAATTACCAACTTTCTAAGAGAATCAGTAAATGCTAATTTGTTACTCTGAATGTATTTTTTAAATTCGTATTGTTGTATTGTCTGAGTGACTACCTCCCAAGGAAGGATAACTTCAATTTAGTAAAGAGAATGCAGCTCATTCAGATAAGTCAGGTTAAGTCGGAGTGTTTTTCATGGTCCATGACTTGCAGTAATTAATGCTATAGCTGATGATAGCAGTAACTGTAACTTTTTTGCTTACCACTTTTAGGTAAGGTAGGATTGAATATTGGTTCGACAATCACATCACTATCACATGCGCTAACCGAAAGTTGGAACTTCTCTACTCCTCCAATTGCCAGTTCCATAATTTAACTTTAACTGACTTTTGAACATTTATCAGAGCTTACTTGCGCTTACCTTAAAAGCTGTCGCTGAAAACTGATCACTCACAGCGGACAGATCGACAACTTTGATTTGCTGGAAGTACGCATCCACCATCAACTTACAGTTCCAACAAGTAGAGCGGAGTCTAAATAAATCCTTCCATCCGAGTTTTGTCAGAATGTGACTGCAATTAAGAAAAGCAACATTAAATGTCCACAGCCTACATTACATGCTAAATTTACTTCCATCTAAAATAGAGATTCAATTGCGTCGTATGCTCACACACCTGAAAACAATGTCTTCCCACGATAAACTGGTAAGAGATATTTGCTCTTGCTGATAAGGTGCACCAAGTGCATTATCATTGTTGACATGTGCAAGCATCATGATTCTAAATTACTGTCTACAGTCAACTAGTCACAGTTTGAAAAATGAACAGTGAAGAGTTCCTAATTGCACGACATCCAATGTTTCATTTATAATTCACAATTTTCTACGAGTCAAACGTAGCGTCAATTCCTCTTAAAAGAACTCCAAGAATGCTTCATGCATTGAAGTCAAGCGTTGAACATTAAGCAAAAAAGCACTGTTAACTTTTCTCCTCCTAAAAACACTACTACTCAACTGAGCAGTAAGCAAACTGTTAACAACCATCAAAAACAGTTTTTCACCTTCTGTCAATTTATTTTTCGAGCATAAACTCAAAAAGTAGACAATTTATTTTGTGTGTAGTAAATAAAGTACACAAATTAAATCATAACTGATCATTAACTTGCTAATGTCCAGCAGAGAATGTTTGTAAACATTAGCAACTTACACTGAAATGTCAACTTCTCTTTAAACGAAATCAAATCCCCCGCTTTTTTTAGGGCATAAGTGATGCATTGAAGAAGAATCCAAAGAAAAAAGTTGAAAGAAAGCCAAAAGTGAGAACTAAATGCACTTTAAAAACAAGAGAAAGCCATTTTAACAACAAAACACAAGAACAAAGTAAAAACATTCTGGTTCTTGGATTTTAATTTAAGTAAGTAGGTCTTGGATTTAAACGATGACCTTTTTTTGGTTGTTTAGACCTTAAGAATGAATGTACTGCTTCGATTACAATTTGAGTATGTATGTAAATACACTAGTGTAAAAACTCTGATGATTCTAAACATGAACTTTATTTTTGTGTCAAACAAATTCAATTTATGGATCCAAGTGTTAAATCGTAACGCTTAAAAATCCAACCTTCGATGTCCCCTTAATGATTTTTGCAATCTTATTCTAATTTTAACACAAAAAAAATTGTTTTTGAGATGACTACGAATGACCTGTCCTGTATTTGGAGGACATTGACTGATATGAAATGATATTAAGGAATGAAGTATGCAAAGTATAAAAATGAGAAGGTTATGCAGGTTTGTACTTGGATATGAAAATTAATTCTGGATCTGATAAAGAGATTTAAATGCGAGGACAATTCTAATGTGGTTTTAGGAGTTG
Organism: Orchesella cincta; assembly: GCA_001718145.1. Taxonomy (NCBI): domain Eukaryota; kingdom Metazoa; phylum Arthropoda; class Collembola; order Entomobryomorpha; family Orchesellidae; genus Orchesella; species Orchesella cincta. The sequence goes on from LJIJ01001530.1 coordinate 32,329, forward strand.
AAAGGAATTATGAAAAGGTATTGTCTTTTTGTGTAACGCTACATGCATGGAACTTCTGTAGTGTCAGTCTCGCTTTTCTTGGATTTAGTATGTTGATTTGTATTTTGGGTATGAAAAATTAAATTAATATTACTCATAAAGTAGAATTGGAGGACTGTTACAATCTAATTAACAGTCAATTTTGAAACACGAAACTTGGTCCAGAAAGACAAGAGTAGTTTAAATAGTAACCAAATTCAAGTATTACTCTTTACATTTCTGAAGTTCTTTATGAAATTAGTGTTAATTTAGATTGGTATTTGGAGTCCAGACTAGTGCAAAATTAAATTATTGTCAAAGACGAGATTTGGCATTTCTGTAAAGTGCTGTACTTTTGCTTGAGCTCAGAAAAACGTGTTAATATCATTTGGCTCTTTGGAGAAAGCAAAGCAACAGCAACTCATCGTAGAGTTAACTGTGGTGCATTTGTTGGCCAAAGTAATTTGTTCCAAAGATTATTATGAATTACTGGCTGTTCTCATCAACCAGAGAAAAAGATGAGATACCTGTCAAAGTCTATATCGTTGAAACGGGGATTGGGAACATCTATGAAGGTAACAAACGAGTTCAATTTTGAACATTTCAAAGTTTCCAATTTATAAGCTTGGTGTCTAAAAGGAGTGCATCTTGCAGTCATGTTCTTTAAACGTTCACCTATAAATTGCATTAAACTTGGTATAGGAAGTCATTTTAAAATTTTCCACTGTCAATGCTAATAACTGCAGCTCTAGAGATGAACATGATTATGATGAGCTTGATGGGGCCGGGTTCTTTGTATGTAAGATTATGGTACAGAGAACGAAGCAAAAAGATTGTACGTACCTTTGTTCTTGAAATAGGAATATTTTTGATGGAGATACCCCCGCTTCCTTCGTGAGCTGGACCCTGTGTATCTTACTGTAATGAAAAGTCTTACATAGAAATCTCATATGATCCATGTGTGTATTGCATCAGTTTTGGTTGATCAGAGGAGCATTCTGAATATAGATGACAGGTAGATTGGATTTATGCAATGTAATAATGATAAACATATCTCTATATACAGTCAGTTGACGTTGACACTCTTTTGGTCTGCTGAGCTTCAAGAAAGTCATGCCTTTCGAGTTTTTAATGCAAGTAGTATTTGATGCCTATATGATAAAAGTGATGGAACAACAGGTTTTAAAATGTTTATCAAAGCCAAGAGAAATGAAAAGAAGAAGGAAGGGTCTGGAACCGAGACTCTGTGTCGTCTCATTTTCGAGTCCAGCAAAACTAAACTGAAGGTATAAAATGAGATTTCCCTTCTGGAAAAATAATGACAGGTACACGCTAGGTTGTTTGAGTTCTTCTAAAGTGTGTTTTGTTGTCGATTATTCCAGCTTCGTCCCTTGTCTTGTCCCTTCGAATAGTAGAACCTTTCTTTCGTTTTACATCACTGCAGGTACAAAGGTTTGCTTCTAACTCTAACAGCTCTAAAAGTAGGGGGTAGGTAGACCCAAGTAAAGTATATAAGGTGTAAAAATTAAAAGAAGGTTCTTTTTACAGACCTGTCTTTGAATCAGATGGTGATACGTAAGTTTTCAAGTCACGTCATCATTCAGTGGCTTAGGATCCTATTGTGGTAAACCTTTTGAGTATAATCATAAAAGAAGAAAAACAGTAGCAGAAGGTCTGACAGGTAGTATGATATGGATGAGTTACGTATTATACTGATACGATTTCATGTAACTCACACAATGAGGGGTTTGATCCTTTTTTTAAAGTCTCCAGCTCCAGCAGGTAATCTTTTGTAGTTTGAAAGTTATGTTAGTTTCTTATTGTCCATCTCATCAGGTGTTTCACGAGCAGATTTATTACGTATAGAATCTTTGCACCTGCTTACTACATATACCTATTATCCTTTTCTAATCATCCTAATGATTTGCTCGGGAGGGGAGTGCGCATTTTCATCCACCTGATATATCTTCGTAGAATTTTGATGGAAATTGAAAGAAGCAAGCACCAAATTACATTACAGTTTTGAAAGTAGCACAGTCGGAGAACTTTTTGTAATCGTCAGCTAGATACTAAATTATTATGATCGTGTATGAACTTTGGGAGCAATAATCATAACTTTTTATACAAACTAATGATTCGTTACGATTTAAAGGCAACTTTTAGTTATGAAGCTCAATCTCTCAGGTGAAGCCTTGCGATCGCAGCAGTAATATGCTCCTTTTATCCAGTGAAAGGGTACATGTAATAACTATATGTTGAGACTAGAGAAGCACGTTAAAGATGAGAGTGTTGTTTACAAAATTGAGTTTTCTCACCCTAATGCACATCCCATGTAGTTGCAAAGTTTAACGAGACTACTAATACTTTGAAGGACTCCTGGCTGTGTAGTTGTGACACGAAAGTCCAAAACCTTATTTCTTACGCTACGAGCACTATCAACGCAATGTAATGTATTTTTATCCCAGTTAGGTAATATATTTTATAGTTAAAATGACAAAGGTTTCCACCAAGTTTTGAACGTCTGATGCTGATACATGATTTTACGTATAAAGGATCGAAGTTTTAAAGCTATTGAGGGTTTTGTATAATGACGTAATGGTTTTATATATCGTTCCATTAAAAATTAAAGCAGAACAAAAAATATAGTCCTGCTGGATGTAGTAATAGGTGGTCGTAGTGGCACTGTTGACTGTCAAACTTTTGTTTTACTTGGGAAAACTTGCAAGTTTTCACGTTTGTCTATTCCGAATTCCTTGCCTATGGTAAACTTTAACTTTTCACGGCTGGTCTATTCTTTGGTTTGATTGCTTAAATGTTCATAGTAGTTCGAAATTGCAATTTTCATGGAAAGTATTTCGAAAGATGTTCTTACATTGGCATACATTGTACTTCTGTAACTACACAACACAGGTCTGTAGGGTATTCAGAATGAATACAATATTTGACAGAGTTGACATATGGTAGAAACATCTTTCGAAATACTTTTCCATGAAAATTGCAATTTCGAACTTACTATGAACATTTAAGCAATCAAACCAAAGAATAGACCAGCCGTGAAAAGTTAAAGTTTACCATAGGCCAAGGAATTCGGAATAGACAAACGTGAAAACTTGCAAGTTTTCCCAAGTAAAACAAAAGTTTGACAGTCAACAGTGCCCACGACGACACCTATTACTACATCCAGCAGGACTATATTTTTTTATTCTGCTTTAATTTTTAATGGAACGACATATAAAACCATTACGTCATTATACAAAACCCTCAATAGCTTTAAAACTTCGATCCTTTATATGTAAAATCATGCATCAGCATCAGACGTTCAAAACTTGGTGGAAACCTTTGTCATTTTAACTCTAAAATATATTACCTAACTGGGGATAAAAATACATTACATTGCGTGATAGTGCTTAGCGCGTAAGATAATAAGGTTTTGGACTTTCGTGTCACAACTTACACAGCCAGGAGTCCTTCAAAGTATTTAGTAGTCTCGTTAAACTTTGCAACTACATGGATGTGCATTAGGGTGAGAAAACTCAATTTTGTAAACAACACTCTCATCTTTAACGTGCTTCTCTAGTCTCAACATATAGTTATTTCATGTACTTTCACTGATAAAAGGAGCATATTACTGCTGCGATCGCAGGCTTCACCTGAGAGATTGAGCTTCATAACTAAAAGTTGCCTTTAAATCGTAACGAATCATTAGTTTGTATAAAAAGTTATGATTATTGCTCCCAAAGTTTCATACACGATCATAATAATTTAGTATCTAGCTGACGATTACAAAAAGTTCTCCGAACTGTGCTACTTTCAAAACTGTAATGTAATTTGGTGCTCTTGCTTCTTTCAATTTCCATCAAAATTCTACGAAGATATATCAGGTGGATGAAAATGCGCACTCCCCTCCGAGCAAATCATTAGGATGATTAGAAAAGGATTAATAGGTATATGTAGTAAGCAGGTGCCAAAGATTCTATACGTAATAAATCTGCCGTGAAAACACCTGATGAGATGGACAATAAGAAACTAACATAACTTTCAAACTACAAAAGATTACCTGCAGGAGCTGGAGACTTTAAAAAAAGGTATTAAAAGGATCAAACCCCTCATTGTGTGAGTTACATGAAATCGTATCCGTATAATACGTAACTCATCCATATCATACTACCTGTCAGACCTTCTGCTACTGTTTTTTCTTTCTTTTATGATTATACTCAAAGGTTTTACCACAATAGGATCCTAAGCACTGAATGATGACGTGACTTGAAAACTTACGTATCACCATCTGATTCAAAGACAGGTCTGTAAAAAGAACCTTCTTTTAATTTTTACACCTTATATATTACTTGGGCCTACTACTCCCTACTTTTAGAGCTGTTAGAGTTAGAAGCAAACCTTTGTAACCTGCAGTGAGTAAAACGAAAGAAAGGTTCTACTATTCGAAGGGACAAGACAAGGACGAAAGCTGGAATAATGCGAACAAACAAAAACACACTTTCTAGAAGAACTCAAACAACCTAGCGTGTACCTGTCATTATTTTCCAGAAGGAAATCTCATTTTATACCTCAGTTTAGTTTTGGCTGGACTCGAAAAAAGAGACGACACAGTGTCTGGGTTCCAGACCCTTCCTTCTTTCTTTTCATTTCTCTTGGCTTTGAAAAACATATTTAAACCTGTTTGTTCCATCACTTTTATCATATAGGCATCAAATATTACTTGCATTAAAAACTCGAAAGGCATGGCTTCTTGAAGCTCAGCAGACAAAAGAGTGTCAACGTCAACTGGCTGTATATAGAGATATGTTTATCATTATTACATTGCATAAATCCAATCTACCTGTCATCTATCTTCATTATGCTCCTCTGATCAACCAAAACTGATGCAATACAATACAGTGGATCATATGAGACTTCTATGAAAGACTTTTTATTACAGTAAGATACACAGGGTCCAGCTCACGAAGGATAAATGCGTCATAATATTAGACAAGGGTATCTCCATCAAAAATATTCATTTCTAAGAGGTACGACAACCTTTTTGCTTCGTTCTCTGTACCATAATCTTACATACAAAGAACCCGGCCCCACAACCTCATCATAAATGCAGATGTTCATCTCTAGAGCTGCAGTTATTAGCATTGACAGTGGAAAATTTTAAAATAGCTTCCTACACCAAGTTTAATGCAATTTATAGGTGAACGTTTGAAAAACATGGCTGCCTGATGCACTCCTTTTAGACACCAAGCTTATAAATTGGAAACTTTAAAATGTTCAAAATTGAACTCGTTTGTTACCTTCATAGATGTTCCCAATCCCGGTTTCAACGATATAGACTTTGACTGGCACCTCATCTTTTTCTGTGGTTGATGAGAACAGCAGTAATTCATAATAATCTTTGGAACAAATTACTTTGGTACCAACAAGTGCACCACAGTTAACGATGAGTTGCTGTTGCTTTCTCCAAAGAGCCAAATGATGTTAACACGTTTTTCTGAGCTCAAGCAAAAGTACAGCACTTTACAGAAATGCCAAATCTCGTCTTTGACAATAATTTAATTTTGCACTAGTCTGGACTCCAAATACCAATCTAAATTAACACTAATTTCATAAAGATCTTCAGAAAGGTAAAGAGCAATACTTGAATTTGGTTACTATTTAAATTACTCTCGTCTTTCTGGACAGTTTGTGTTTCAAAATTGACTAGTTAATTAGATTCCAAAAGTCCTCCAATTCTACTTTATGAGTAATATTAATTTAATTTTTCATACCCAAAATACAAATCAAACATAATAAATCCAAGAAAAGCGAGACTGACACTACAAAAGTTCCATGCATGTAGTGTTACACAAAAAGACAATACCTTTTCATAATTCCTTTCAACTTCTAAAAACCACATTAGAATTGTCCTCGCATTTAAATCCCTTCATCAGATCCAGAATTAATTTTCATATCCAAGTACAAACCTGCATAACCTTCTCATTTTTATACTTTGCTGCTTCTTCATCATTCATATCAGTCATGTCCTTGCAAATACAGGACCAGGTCATTCGTAGTCATCTCAAAAACAATTTTATCTTGTTAAAATTCGAATAAAATTGCAAAAAATCATTTAAGGGGACAAATTGGAAGGTTGACCTGTATTTAGCGTTGACGATTTAAGCACTTTGTGAGATCCGAAATCGAATTTTAGTTTGGACACAAAAATAAAGTTCAATGTTTACGAAATCAATCAGAGTTTTTACAGGCTAAGTGATTTTTATCATACGATACTCAAAATTGTTAATCGAGGCAAGTGACATACATGTCTTATAGTCTAAACTAACCAATAAAAAAGTCATAAGTTTAAATCAAAACCTACTTACTTAAATTAAAATCGCAGAGACCCCAGAATGTTTTTTAGCTTTGTCTTGTGTGTTTGTTGTTAAAATGGCGTTTCTCTTGTTTTTAAAGTGCATTTAGTTCTCACTTTGGCTTTCTTTCAACTTTTGGTTTTTGGATTCTTCTCAATGCATCACTTATTGCCTGGCTGAAAAAAGCGGAGGGTTGAAATTCGTTATTATAAGAAGAAAGTTGACATTTTCGGAGTGTATAGCTTCTTATGTTTTATTCATTTATGATGGATTGAGCAAGTTAATGATTCAGTATGTATGATTGTGTATTAACTCACAACAAATATTGACTACTTTTTTGGTAGTTTTGGTTGCGGGTGATAACTGTTTTTTGATGAGTGTTAATATATATGATTTAGATACAGTTGAGTAGTAGTGTTTTTAGGAGGAGAAGTTAACAGGCTTTTTTGCTTAATGTTCAAAGGTGACTTCCAAAGACCATGAAGCATTCTTGAGTGTCTTTTAAGAGGATACTGACGCTATCGATTGATCATCGTGAGAAATTGGAATATATATGATAGTCCCATTGGATATTCGTGGCAATTATGTGAAACTCTTCCTGTCCATTTTTCAAACTGATGTAGTTGCTGTATGACAGTAATTTAGAATCATGATGTTGTGTCAACGATGGTAATGCACTTGAGTGCTTTGCAAGCTTATTACCAGTTATCGTGAAGATTGTTTTTGGTGTGTGCATACGCGTGTCTCAATTAGATGGAAGTTTTGTTGTGGTGTAGACATTTAATGTTGCTTTTTAATTCAGTCAGATTCTGACAAATCAGTTGGAAGGATTTATAATTAGACTCCGCTCTATTGTGGTGTTTGTGGTGTCTTTCGATAAAAAAATAATTATAATTTAATATTTAATTGTTTAATGCAAGTTGTCGCGATCTGTCCAAGCTGTGAGTGATCAGTTTTCAGCGACAGCTTTTAAGAATAAGCGCAGTAATGTCATGATAAATATACAGAAAGTCAGTTAAAGTTAAGTTTGGAACTGAAGGAGTAGAGAAGTTTCCAACTTTGCGGTGAGGCGCTGATGTGATAGTGGATGTGATTATTGAAGTGCGGAATGTTACCTAAAAGTGGTAAGCAAAACGTTACACGTTACTGCTATCATCAGTTATAGCATTAAATTACTGCGAGTCATGGATCATGAACTCTGACTTAAGCTGACTTATCTGAGTGAGCTGCATTCTGCTTTGCTAATTTTGAAGTTATCCTTCCTTCGGAGGTAGTTCACGATCGAGTACGAATGGAGCAATGCATATATGAATGAAAAAAATACATATCGAGGTAAATAATATAACATTTCGTGAAATCCGTAGGAAAGTTAGCATTTCTAGATTATTATATATGTGGTGAATTTTCGATTTTGTTTAGTTTTATCATATCATATCGTAAGCTAGCGATTTCGTAACCATTGGATTTCATAAACTCGTGTGGCATAGTAGCATATGAATTTTGTAAAGTACTCCCGGTTTGTGTATTATGCTGCTGTAAAAAATCGGAAAGAGAATTGAGAAGGTTGATGGGTAAGGCTGTTTCGAACTGTAATAAATCAGTCCGTCACGTCACATGATAAAAAGTGAGGACAATGAAACGAAAACCGAAAAATATGAAGTGCAAATGATTGGCAGTTGCAACGCTGATGATGTGTAGGGACTACCAGAAGTAATGTATCTGATGGAAAGGGAAATACCTTTCTCCTCTAAACTGATCGTTTCGTTCGTCCCTCCCTCATTGCTACACAGCGCTCTTATCTCATCGTAATCCAGCTTGTTGAATGTGTACTAGGGAGTTACAGTATCAGGACTTGAATACGCTTTTCTTTCATAATCTTACTGACAAGGGGAAAAGAAGTTACGCATAGAGGCGAGCAATTCAGTATTATCATCCATTAATCAATCAATTTTCACGGAACCCTACCTACCCTATATGACGTTTGTTGAGTCGTTTTCTTTTATCTGGCGATATGATCTCCTTGTCTCCCCTTCCCGTGTCTTCCTTAGGCTGTGCATGTTGAACTTACGATCGACAGGACACGGGATGAGAGTGAGATCAGTGGACAGGCATAATGGTTCTTTCCCACTCTTTTGTTTGATAGTTGCCTACTACAATATTAGCTGGGTATTGTAACTCCGAGATCTGTTAATGTTATATGGAGATGAAGTGAAAATGGCACGCAACATTTTTACGCTTTAGAATTGGAAAGTTCGGTATGGATCTCCATTCAGACTATTTTTCAATTACATGTAGGCGTTTGATGGCTGAAATGGTACACAATACTGCAAATGCAATGCAAGATATGTGTGTTAAATTGTGAGCTTAAATTTGTATGGTGCATTATGTATATTGTGTTCGGACGCTGCTTTTTTATCTTTTATTTCTGCTAGAATTATTGTGGAGGGTTTATTTTTTATCATTGCACACTTGAACTATATGAGCATGAATCTGTATTCCCGGCTAATACCTAAACATTACTACTATCTAACTTTCAGCCCGTTCTCTGAAAAGTTTTTTTTCGTTGCTGGAACACAGTACATTCTATACTATACATAATATGTATGTGCACCAGTCCACGGAATTGATATACGTATGATGCATCTTAGAAACCCGCGCAAGAAAGAAGCAGTATTACTTTATTGAATGAATATTCATGTATGCTGTTACTTTAAATAAGTGTTACTGACGTACTTATGACTTGCTCATAGATACAGAGTAATGGATATTTCTAGCTGATACTTTAGTGATATTGAGTAATGTTGTTTAGAAAGTAACGAATGGGCTGCCAATGTCTTCACTTTGGGTAATGTTAGTGGCTACCATTCACCAGTTTATTTGCAAACATTTAGGGCTCCATTTCTGATAATCTATTCGCTGATGTCAAATGCTGTAGCAATTGGGATGGATACCATATTAACAAAGAATTAGCGGTTTATTTCCAATTATCGAGTTCACATTTTGATGGTGAATATGAATCAATGTACATTTTTATAAATAATCAATCACACATTCATTTAAATGCAGCACATGTCCATTTGTCTTCTATAGTTTTTTTCCTGTTCACTTAAACGTTTGTCTAAAAGCAAAAGCACAAATTAATTCAAGTTTTAAAAAAATTCGACTTTCACATTTAGTACAT